>JAULAV010003576.1:0-25002 GCA_030789695.1 Scilla litardierei
TATTTGAATCTTTGATTTGATATCTCTTTATATGCAAACAATGGTTTTTATTGATTTCTATATCGTTATTGCTATGCTTGAGAAGATTCACTGTTCTAGGGCATGGGGATGAACCCTATGGATCTAATTTCAGATTTGTGATGAATGAATTCATATGTTGCTAGAATTGCTAGGAGGTTAGGTTGTGATTGATTTATTACGGATAGCTAGGGATTTCCATCGATCCGGAGTTTGCAAGAGATTGGATTCCTATCGATGGGAAGACCTAAATATTCGATTTAGATTTATAATCGAGATTCACTAGACTTGGTTTGCAAGAGATTGGAACAAAACTAGCATTTTTATTATAAATCTATACACATATTCATTTGCAAGCGATTGGACGAATACGAGCTATCGCAACCTAGGTCGTAACTCGAGTTTGCACGAGAGTGGGCTCGAGGTGCGATTGAACGATGATGTCGATCTTCATGGTAGTAGCTTAGGTTAGGGTTTGCACGAGAGTAGGCACTAATCTAGGTTTATATACCAGCAATAGCACGAGAGCATGAGCTTGGTTCTCTATTCAGTTACGACTAGTTCACTTTGACACAAGTCTAGTAATATTGAGATTCGCTATTCACAGAGATGTATGACGATCCGTAGCGGGGATTCCCTAGCTCTAGACTCTTTTATTATATTGTATTTAAATCGATATTTGACCAATATCTTTATAACCGACACCGACATCCATCACCTTTGTGATTACTTCACATCATACCCATCTCCACCAATAAAACCTTCGTAGTCAAACCAACCTAAGATATATTGGAGCCAACACCACCTCCTTGTGTTCCATACCTGCTCGCCACTACACCATGCACTTGCGGTAAGACTACAATCGTGCTCTCCCGGGTGTGTATCTGGGGGCAGATCAATTCTCACATTCAGGGATTTCGTTTGAGGAGCTTCAGATGAATTCTGAGGGCGAGGATGAGGTTGATGTCAACCGACCTGAGGGTGTTGATCAGCTGGAGGGTGCTTCCGCAGCTTCCTCGGCTGTCCAGGAGGGAGCAGGGGCCTAGCCCGTTTGTGTAGCTTTTCGTCTTTTTGTTTGTCATTTTGTACATGACCCTTGGCATTTCGTCGAGGTTTCTGTAATATACAGGTTTACGCCTATAAGTTTGTTTGAAAACACCCTTTTAGTGTTGTGGTGATATGTCCCCTCTCGCAATCCTGGTTGGGATGTTTGAGCAGTCGGGTTTAGGGGAATCGTATCGACTGATCGGTTCGCTGGTCTGCTGGGAGAGTTGCCCCAGCTTCACGGTCGATCGGGTCATTGGTCTAGCTGGGGGAGCTATCCCCAGGCTTATGGTCGAACATGTGATTGGCCTGCTGGGGGGTTGCCCCCAGCCTTACGGTCGAACAGGTGATCGGCTTGCTGGGGGAGTTGCCCCCAGCCTTATAGTCGAACATGTCGGTCGGCCAGCTGGGGGAGCCAACCATAGGTTTGCGGTCGATCGACTGATCGGCCTGCTGGGGGAGTTGTGCCCAGCCTTATAGTCAAACAGGTGATCGGCCTTCTAGGGGAGTTGCCCCCAGCCTTACGGTCGAACGGGTCGATCAGCCAGCTGGGGGAGCTACCCCCAGGCTTACGATCGATCGACTGATCAACCTGCTGAGGGAGTTGCCCTAGCCTTATGGTCGAACACGTGATGGCCTGCTGGGGCAGTTGCCCCCAGCCTTACGGTCGATCGACTGATCGACCTGCTGGAGGACTTGCCCCCAGCCTTACGGTCGAACAGGTGGTCGGCCTGCTGGGGGAGTTACCCCCAGCCTTATGGTCGAACGGGTCGGCCAGCCAGCTGGGTGAGCCAACCCTAGGCTTACGGTCGATCGACTGATCGGCCTGCTGGGGGAGTTACCCCCAGCCTTATGGTCGAACAGGTGATCGGCCTACTGGGGAAGTTGCCCCCTGCCTTACGATCGATCGACTGACTTGCTGGGGGAGTTTCCCCCAACCTTACGATCAAACAAATGGTCGGCCTGCTGGGGGTGTTTCCCCCAGCCTTACGATCGAATGAGTCGGTCGGCCAGCTGGGGGAGGTACCCCCCAGGCTTACGGTCGATCGATTGATCAAACTGCTGGGGAGTTGCCCCAAGCCTTACGGTCAAACAGGTGATCGGCCAGCTAGGGGAGTTGCCCCAGACTTACGGTCGATCGAATGAGTGGCCTACCGGGGGAGTTGCCCCCAGCTTGACCTATGGTCCGAGGGACGGCTAGATGCAGAGAGAGCTCTTCATTCAAGATTTTTTTCTCCTTTCTGTACATTCATCTAGATTGGGGGATGTTATATAGATTCAATGGTAGTACTTGTGCAGGTGATCCGCGTTCCAGGTGTGAGTCAGCGCCTTCCCTCCTAGAGTAGAGAGTCGGTATGTGGCAGGGCCGAGGACCTTGGTGACCTTATAGGGCCCTTCCCATTTAGCAGCGAGCTTCCCTTTGCGGCGACCTCTGGGTTAAAGATTGCTTTCCTGAGGACCAGATCTCCCTGGTGGAAACTTCTTCCTTTGATCCGGGAGTTGTAGTAGCGGGCCACCCACTGTTTTGTTGGACGATCGAGGCCAGGGCTTGGCCTCGCCATTTGTCCATGAGCTCTAGGTTGAGCTCCAAGCCTTCCGAGTTTCTTTCTTCGTCGAAATGCCTGAGGCGGAGGGGCTCCTTGCCCACCTCAGCAGGCACAACTACTTCGGCGCCATATGCGAGCATGAAGGGTGTCCCTCCAGTGGCTTCCTTATGAGTTGTCCTGTATGACCAGAGTATCCTGAGAAGTTCCTCTGGCCATTTTCCCTATGCTTCCCTTATTTTCTTATGATGTGGTTCGAGGATGCATTTGTTAGCGACTTCGGCCATCCCATTGGTCTAGGGGTGTGCTACAGAGAAAAACAAAAGCTTGATCTTCCACTGTGCGCAGAAATCTTTGAATCCCGCAGAATCGAACTGCTTCCCGTTATTGGTGACGATGGATCAAGGTATCTCGAATTTGGAGATGATGGAGTTCCACCCGAAGCTCTTCGCCTTCTTCCAGGTAATGGTGTCCAGCAGCTCAACCTCGATCCATTTGGTGAAATAGTCTACCGCCACAATTGGGAATTTCCTCTGTCCTTTTGCAGAGGCAAAGGGGCCGAGGATGTCCAGCCCCCACTTGGCGAAGGGGATGTGGCTGATTATCAGGACGAGTTTTGTTGGGGGAGACAAGCCGAGCTTGGCGAACCGTTGGGATTCTGGACACTTTTGAACGTACTCAGTCGAGTCGTTGACCAAGGTCGGCCAGTAGTATCCATGCCTTAAGAATTTCATGGTGACTGTCTTGTCCCCGTGGTGGTTTTTGCAGAGCCCTTCATGGACCTCCCGGATGACGTAGTCGGCTTCCTACGGTCCGAGGCACTTGAGGTAGGGGAGGACATCAGTTTTCGTCCAGCGCCTCCTGTACAGTACTTCATCATGGAGTACGTACTGGAGGGCTTTTCGCTCCAGCGTTCGATGCTCCTCTTGGTCTATTGGGACTTCACCAGCCGATAGGTACTACACGATTAGGTCCATCCAGGTGTGCTCTGCATCGATGATCATCAGCTCTTTTTCCTCTGTACTGGGGTTCGGAGGCTCTCGATGTAGATGGTGCAACCCAACTCCTTAAGAGAAGAGGAAGCCAATTTTGACAAAGCGTCTACACGGGCATCTTTCGACCGCGACAGGTGGAAGGTCTCGACGTGTTTGAACCTGAACAGCTCGGTTTCGGCCGAGGCTAGGAAACATTGCATCGCCTCTTCTCGAGCCACATAATCTCCTTGGAGATGGTTGATGATGAGTTTGGAATCTCTAAGGAGGCGTACGGAGTCTGCCCCTAGCGCCTGAGCTAGCTTTAGGCCATTGATGGCGGCCTCGTACTTGGCCATGTTGTTGGTGGCCAGGAATTTGAATCGGAGTGCATACGTGATGGGGTCCCCGTTGGGGGACCGGATGACGATGTCGGCCATGCTCCCCACTTGGGTTGTCGAACCATCTACGTGAACCACCCAAGCATCTCTGTCCCCTGATTGGTTGGCAAGAATGACGTCAGCCAAAAGGAAAGACAAAGGTTGAGGCGTTACCATGTTCGGGCTCGTCTCCTCGGGGAGCGCTCCTCCGTTAACGGTACATTCGGCAATGAAGTCCGCCAGTGCCTGCCCCTTGATGGCTGTCCGTAGCTTACATCTGATGTCGAATTCGCTCATCTCTACCCCCACAATTTAACATTCTCCCAATCCAATCTAACCTCTTAAGGTTTTGCTCGAGCTGGGAGTCGGTTAGGACCAGGATAGTGTGGGCTTGGAGGTAGGGGTGGAGTCATCGCGCCGAGAACACAAGGGCGTAGGCCAGTTTCTCCATGGGGCTGTATCACTCCTCTGCATCTCTCAGGATCCGACTAGTATAGTACACCGGTTTTTGCACCCCGACGTCTTTCCTGATTAGCACCGAGCTCACCGCTTCTCAGGTACTGGCTAAGTAAAGGCTCAGTGGTTCTCCTTCCCTAGGTTTGAAAAGGAGTGGGGGTTGCAGAGGTATTCCTTCATCTCGAAGAACGCTCGGTCGCAGCTCTCGTCCCATTCCATGGCCTTCCTCCTCTCGACGGGCTCGGCGAGGGCCTTTCTCAGGGTCCTGAAGAAAGGGAGAGATCTTTCCGTGGATTTGGACAGGAAGCGTCTTAGGGCAGCGATCTGCCCATTCAGCCAATGCAGCTCCTTGATTGTCGCGGGTTTCCTCATGTTGACCAAAGCTTCGATCTTGTCGGGGTTGTCTTTAATGCCACGGTTGGTGATCATGAAGCCTAGGAATTTCCTAGACCTCACCCCGAACATACACTTCATGGGGTTGAGTTTGATGTTGTGCTTTTGTAGCTGCTCGAAAGTCTCTCAAAGGTCGACGATATGGTCGACGAGGTCCCTAGACTTGACTAGCATGTTGTCCACGTAGACCTCGAGGTTCCTTCCTATCTGGGAACCGAAAATCGTGTTGACCATCCTTTGGTAGGTCGCCCCCGCATTCTTCAAGCCGAAGGGCATCTTCTTGTAGTAGATGGTCACCCGGTCGGTGATAAATGACGTCTTCTCCTCGTCCTCCGGATCTATTTTAACCAGGTTGTACCCAGAATAAGCGTACATGAAGCTGAGCATCTCGTAGCCCAAGGCATTGTCCACGAGATGGTCAATGCGGTGGGTAGTTGTCTTTGGGGCATACCTTGTTGAGATTGGTGAAGTCCACGTACATTCTCCACTTGCCGCTAGACTTCTTCACCATCACGACATTGGCTAGCCATTTTGGGTAACAGACTTCTCGGATGAAGCCCGCTTCGAGCAGGTGCTCCACTTCCTCGGATGCAGCCCTCATCTTCTCGCCACCTAAGTTTATCTTTTTCTACCTAACCGGCTTAAAGTTTGGGTCGGCGTGTAACTGGTGGGTGATTACTTGGAGGCCCACGCCTGGCATGTCGTCAGGCAACCAGGCGAAGATGTCCAAGTTGGCTTCCAAGCATCCGATCAACTCGCCCCTTAAGACCGGGTCGAGTTCTGATCCGATGGAGATGAACCTACAGCATATGTCCGTGACGGGAATGAGTTCTGGCTCTTCCATGGGAGCGGGTCTTGAGTTACCCGGACCGTTTCTTTGGTCGAGAAGGTCCATCGGGTTGCACCGCTTCACATCATGCTCCTCTTCGGTCAGCTGGTAGTAGATCTTAGGCTTCGTCGGGTCGCCTCTTATCTTTTCGATTCCTCTCGGGGTCCAGAACTTGACCATTTGGTGGAGGGTTGAGACCACAACCCCGGCCGCGTTGAGGAGCAGACGATCGATGATATCATTGTATGCTGACCCGATCCTCAGGGCCACAAACTCTATTGTCAGAGTGGTCGAGTTGGGCGGCTCCCCGAGCATGACGAGGAGGTGGACTATCCCTACGATGGGTGTGGAGTGGCCCGTGAAGCCGACCACGGGCCCGGAGCAAAGCTCCAGGTCTTCAGCCTACAGCCCCATCTTCTCCATGGTTGACATGAATAGGATGTCGCATGAGCTTCCGGTGTCAACGACCAGTCGTCGGACCAAGGCGGTGTCAATGACGGCCGAGACAACTAGTGCTTCATCGTACATCGGCTTCACCTCCTTCAGGTCCTCTTTGGAGAAGTAGATGTGCTGGTGGTAGCCCTTGGCTCCTTCGTGATCTATCTCCATTGGCTCTGCCCGCGGTGCACCCCGCTCCTCGGCTCGAGACAGGCGCTGGGTAGTCGTGGCTTTGCCCATGCGATTGTTGATTGGCCCCGGCGTTAACGTTTCTACCGCCGTACTCCTGTGCCTGGAGGTGTGTGCCACGTCATCTTGGGTGTGGTTGTTTGACGTGGGTGCGTCTTCGTTTCCCATAGACGGTGCCAGATGTTTCAGGGTGTTTTCTCACCACAGGTTGGTTGACTCGAGGGTCAGAGGTCAAAGCGATCACGGGGGACACGTGCGGCCTTCGGGAATGGGAAGTAGCTTGTTCAGCTTGGTGAAGAGCATGCGGGTCCGAGCATCGACGTGCCGTAGGGAGTCCTCGGCCAAGCGACAACCTCCGTATGTGTGGAGATGAACGGGCTCAGGGGCGAGCATGTTCGGCTCCGGGCTGATAGGGCACCGAATGGTATCTTCGGCGCAACTAGATCTCCTTGACCTGAACAGACGAGACAGCTCGTCCGGGGGGTCGGATCTTGGTTCCGACCAAGTCCCCTCCGATGCCTAAGTCAGAGCAGATCTGAAGGATGCTTGGTGGGATCGGTATGGCTCACGGAGAGGCCGATACACGATTCCCCGGGCCGAGCTGTGGAGGAGAATTACAAGGTGGGAGACACTGTCGTTCAAGAAGAATACCTCGACGTTTAGTATACAGAAAGAGGTCCTTTTCCATGTTGTTCTTTGAGTTGATTTATAGGAATCTTCCCTGGCCACGTCCCCTCGACATCCCCCTATTTCACCCCCAGTATCCGCAATGATGATTACGTGGGCACGATTTAAGGAGAGTGATTAACTCCCACTGGCGTGGGTCAGCGGTTACATTCGTATCGGCCTGAGGCCGGGCTGACTCCGAGTCTTTGTGGGGGCCTCGTTCTACTCAAGCCCGTAGGTTCACGACACGGGCTTGGCCCGTTCAGTCTTGTCCCTTTTTGGGAGGGTCGTATCAATGTGAAAATTTTGTATTATTAGTTGGACATTTATAATTTATTCGATTATCATTTTTTATAATTAAAAAATGAAAACCATTTGAAATTCAGTACGCATCAATAAACATCAAATTCAAAAGAAAAACACAACCCAATCAGAGACACACAAGACTTGGTAACGTAGTTTGATGCGCACACTACATCTGCGGGGCCACGCCCAGAAAATCAGAATACTCCACTATAATAATTAATGAGTACAAACTCTAATACCACGTTTCTACTAGGAGGAACACGCTCCCCCTTAATACAAATCGTGAAGGGTGATAACAATCAACCCCATGGAGTATTCTCTGCAAGCTCTCCTTGCGTGCAAGCTCCCCTTGCTAAACTGACTAGATCAACTCCCTTGATCCTACGTGCGTAGCCGTCGGCCTCCCTCCCGGAGATTCAAAAAACTTTTTCCCAAAAGTCATAACCTAGCCGTCGCTGCAGCAAACCCTCATAAACCATGCTCCCCCTCAAATCTCGGGTTAATCGGGAAAATCTTCAATCATAGCAGCTCCAGCTTGGTAACCCACAATATCCGCAACCCACAAAGGCAGGAGATCCCGCAAATCTTCAAGAGTCCGTTGCGGAAGAGATTGTGAGCAAAAATCTCTCCAACCGTCTCCAACAGAATAACCGAGAGATATTGACTTCCAAATAAATCTTTAACAATATACAATCATCATAAATACCAGATAATGTTAAAGATAGGAAGCTGGGATCAAGAGTTACCAGTTACAGGATCCCGTATTCAGCGTACAACCATTAATGCTAACAGACACATCGTGTTGAACGTTATGATACAACATAATATTCAACAACTCTTCCAACATGACCAAGATAAGCCGCCTCTCTTCTTCAAGATAATTAAGGACAAATAGCATAATATCATAGTGCCACTATTGACAACATAGTCACATACGAGACCTAACAATCTCCCCTTTTGGTATTTAGTGGCACAATATCAGATATGAAACAGAGGCAGATAGAGGTCGATGAAGAAGACATGTCAAACAAGTAATCATAAGATAGAGAACTACTTTCAGTACTTGTAGAGATCCACAATCAAAATAACACCCCCCCAAAACAACATCACCATATTCAACATGCACAGTAACATGTTACATCTTCTTCCAACATAAAACAACACTCAGCACAACCAGCAGTACTCAACCAGCAGCAGCAACCAGCAGTCTCAAACAGATGAAGACAAAATAATCAACAATTTTCTCCCCCTTTGAGCCACTAAAAACAAGAAACATACCTCAATTAGTTAGTAGCACCAGAGGCTGCTCTCACATATTCTGACGAACTAGACGAGAGTTTGGACTTCAGTGCAGACAGTTTGTCCAGTAGCATAAGTTTGTGACCCTCTAGCAGAACCTTCTGACTTTGGAGCAGTATCAGCTGATCATCAACATTTTTAATAGCCCTCTCAAATAACATAACGTCTTCCAACAGAGCTGAAGGAAGGTCTTCAGTAGACGGTACAGTGGGAGAAGTAGAAGGAGTCTGACGCACAGACGAGGTAGGATCATCAATAGGAGGAGGTGGAGATGATGTGGATGCACCAAGTAGAGAAGGGACCATCTTGGAAATATCATCACACTTTCCGACAACAGACTTGGCAGTGTATGCTATGCTGTCACAGGAGATATACAGATCAGACGCAGAAAGAGATACTTTCTGTGCCATGAGCATCATAGAAATGAGACTGGCGTGAGGCAAAGACGAAGCCGGAGAAGATGATTCTGATAATGACAGAACAAAGTCAAAAATAATTCTCCCCAAATTGAATGGCTGCTTAGTGCCAGCAGAAAACAGGAGCTTGCACATATCCTTAGTAACCAATGAAATATTTGAAGTTGGGAGCCAGTTCCTCGTAGCAATCCTGTACAACACGAAGTACTTAGCAGTAAGAGCTTAGGAAGGAAATGAGGAAGACTTGGGCCAACTCTTTAGTTTTCCTGCTGTGACAACATCTATGAATTTATTGAAGTCCTCTCCTGCGGACTCCCCAAAATCTAGTAGTGACTGAGAGCAGGACCACTTTAAAATCTTGTTCAACACAGATGGAGAAAATGAGAAGATCTTTCCTCTAACATAGCTCCTGAACGCCCAGCGTGAAGACGCATCACTAGTAGACTTGGAAAGATTGCAGAAGAACTCATGAACCAAAACAGGATAAAAGGTTTTAAAACATGAGGCAGCATGAAACATGCCTATGTCTTTCAGAATGGAGACCAATTGAGTCTTTTCAAAAGATGAAACATTCAATACTTTCTTAGGTAGAATAGATCGTTCAGAGTAGGAACCCCATCTATTCTTGCAGGCTTTATCAAAGAAAACTCTACTCAAGGCATCAGATGCAGTAAATAATGGGGAACGAGAGGGACCTGACGCAGAAGACGATACTTTTGGCCTCTTAGTAGGAGAAGCAGAGGCATGACATGATGATGCAGTACGCTTTCTTGAGACAGACATGGACTTCCGCACATGAGAAGAAAACAAGATATCTTCTGGAGGAGAAGGCTGGATGGAGGGATCAGATCTATCAAGAGCAAAGGCTCACATGTTGCATCAAATGTTGCAACATTTTGTGCAACATTACAGGAGTTGGCCACTTCAGGTTGTGAACAAATCCCATCTACAGCTGCAACATCAGTAATGACCTCAGCTGAGCACGGATCAACACTAGAGACACCTGGAGGCATGCAACATTCTACCGCAGCAGGACGAGAAAGTACGTCCTGAGCACTTCCACAGTCTGCTGTACCCACAGAATACTGAGTACGATCATCTTCAGAAACCTGAGACTGATGCTTCTCAGGAACAACTTCAACATGGAAAACATTCAACACAGGGCCATCTTGTTCCATCGGTGTACTTTCTCCAGGGCATACATCTTGAGCACACACATTGACATCAGACCCACCTATATGACCATCACCAGTCTCAGGAAAAGTCTGATCACTTCCATCCACATGCATAGGAGACTGAACGACCTGTTCACCCTCCAGTGGTGAAACATTACTACTAACATCGCCATTGAATCTACCTTCAGATTTAGCACAAACACCCGACTTCTCAGAATTCTCGAGACCTGACTCCTCGGCATTCTTGGAATAAGAAGAAGCTTCACCATCACCCACAGCTGAGACAGATGAGTCTGAATCAGAGATCTCCACCACAACAATTTTAGAAATTTTTACCGAAGATCTTCAGGATTCCAGGTACGAATAATGATTCTATCATCTCAGGGCACTTCCACACTAATAACTTTGCCATGAATCTTTTTATGCAAAAGCTGATCAACATTTACTCCAGAAAGGTCTAACCATGAGAGATCCAACTTCCTCCCAGTTCTTCTAAGGTGCCAAAACCAGTCCTAGACGGTGACTGGATCAGGATAGACTTCATCCTCACAAGAATCAGACACCGAGGGTTTTTGCAGAAGAGGAATTTCCAAAATTGGGGAAAACTTCACAACTTCTAAATTCGTACCAACTGAAGCGTGCATGTCTAGAAAAGATACAGGAGATGGAGAAGGGGGAGAATTACCAAAGGAAGAGGCACGCGAAGTCCGAGGAACCACTCCCTTTCGCTTGGTTGTAGGAGGAGATGACGAAGAAGCACCCTTTTTCGATGATGAAGATCGACGAGAATAGTGCCGAGGGTTCTAAGATGATCTTTCCTTTTGATCTCGCGCCATTTCAGAGACAGGGAGAATTTCACACTGAAAATGAAGAACCCTAGAAGAACCGCTCTGAGAATCTTGAAATATTTGAGGGAGGAAAAGAGCGCCACGAGAGATTAAAGTGAAACGTGAGAACCCAAATAACGGGCAGAAAAATAACTGCGAGGCATCCGACCCATTAACAAAAGAACGCTCCACTCCTCCTAATGTTGCAACCAGATGTTGCAATAATTCTTTCAACAAAAAGACCAACATCAGACACGACACAGCCCTAGGGTCTGTCGCAGTTCTTCAAATCTGCCAGAGTCTAAGGGTTTTGTGAAGATGTCAACTAGTTGATTAACAGTAGCGACATATTCCATGGTAAGGGATTTCTTCTCGACCAACTCTCTGATGAAATGATGTCGGATGTCTATGTGTTTGGTTCTGGAGTGCTGAACTGGGTTCTTGGAGATGTTTATAGCACTCTGATTATCACATAGAATAGTTAGTATCCCCTGCTCCAACCCGTAGTCTGTCAGCATTTGCTTCATCCATAGAAGTTGAGTACAACAACTTCCTGCCGTGATATACTCAGCCTCCGCCGTAGATAACGAGATGGAGTTCTATTTTTTGCTGTACCAGGAGACTAAATTGTTGCCCACGTAAAAACATCCTCCTGTAGTACTCTTCCTATCATCTGTATTTCCTGCCCAATCTGCATCACTGTACCCTGAAATCAATGTGTTTGTGTCCTTGGTATACCATATGCCATAATCTGTCGTCCCACTGACATACCTGATAATTCTCTTGACGGCTGTGATATGACACTCTTTAGGGCAAGCTTGCTATCGAGCACACACTCCTACACTGAAACTGATATCCAGCCTGCTCGCTGTCAGATACAACAAGCTACCTATCATACTTCTGTATAGAGTAACTTCCACCGATTTCCCCCCATCGTCCTTGGAGAGTTTTTCACTGGTGGACATAGGGGTGCGTACATGTCTAGCATTTTCCAGACCAAATCTCTTAACCGGATTTTTAGCATATTTGCTTTGTGAGGTGAACAAACCATCAGTGCAATGCTTAACTTGAAGTCCAAGAAACAAGTTCAACTCACCAACCATGCTCATCTCAAACTCCTTCTGCATGAGGACTATGAACTCACGCACCAGCTGTTGTGAAGTAGATCCGAAAATAATATCATCCACGTAGATCTAAGCAACCATAACACTTGACCTGGTCCTTTGGACAAATATGTCTTGTCGGCTCCTCCTCGTTCATATCCCTTTTGGAGAAGATATGTAGTCAACCTCTCGTACCAAGCCCTTGGTGCTTGTTTCAACCCATACAGAGCCTTCTTCAATTGGTAGACACGATTCGGAAGAAATGGATCTGAAAAACCTTTTGGTTGTTCAACATACACTTCTTCATTCAATAACCCATTCAGGAACACACTCTTCACATCCATCTGATGGAGTTTGAAGTTCAGACTGCATGCAACTGCCAACAATAGTATGATGGATTCCAACCGAGCGACTGGAGCAAATGTTTCATCAAAATCAATGCCCTCCACCTGGGTGTATCCTTGAGCCACTAGTCGAGCTTTGTTGTGAGTAACATTTCCCTTCTCATCAGTTTTATTCTTAAAGATCCACTTTGTCCCGATGTCATTTATCCCTTTAGGTCTCTCAACCAGACTCCAGACATCATTACGTTGAAATTGGTTCATCTCCTCTTGCATGGCTAACACCCAGAATTCATCAACAATAGCTTCCTTCACATTTTTGGGTTCAACAACGGAGAGGAAACAAGCATACCCAGCAAGGTCTCTATAGTTAACACGACTGGTACCTCTTGTCTGGTGGCTGTCATGCACGTCACCAATGATCAACTCTGGAGGATGATTGTGGATAACCTTAGTAATTCCTTCAAGACCTTGAACATCTTCTGTCTTATTCTGTGGTATCTCAACTGATGTTGCATCTTGTGTTGCAACATTTTGTTCAACATTTTCTTGATTTGCCTTACTAGTTGCAACATTGTTTTCAATACGATCTTCCTCATCAGTGTAGTCTTCTTGGGACACCCTTCCTTCACTTAAGACTGCCTCTCCCTGATCAAAATCGTCAACCACTACATTGATTGATTCCATCATGACGTTTGTGCATAGATTTAGAACTCTGAAAGCACGACTTTTCATGGAATACCCAAGAAAGATACCTCTGTCGCTCTTAGCATCAAACTTTCGCATGGGAGTACGGTCTTGTAGGATATAACATTTGCTTCCAAAGATTTGAAAGTAAGATACATCAGGTTTCCTACCTTTCTAGATCTCATAGGGGGGTTTTCTCAGTTCTCGGCCGTAGGTAAACTCTATTTATAGTGTTGCAGGCCGTGTTGACAGCTTCAGCCCACCACTTAACACTGACCTCCATGGCATTCAACATCACACGTGCCATTTCTTGGAGAGTGCGGTTTTTCCTTTCAACCACTCCATTTTGCTGTGGAGTCTTTCGAGCCGAGAATTCATGTGCAATACCTTGAGATTCACAAAATTCAGAGAAAGAATGATTCTCAAACTCCTTCCCATGATCACTCCGGATCCTGACAATTTTGCCAATGATATCTCCTTTCTCAACTTGAAGACGAGTGCACAGTCTCGTGAAGGCTTCAAACGTGTCTGATTTCTCCTTAAGAAAATCTACACAAGTAAACCGAGAAAAATCATCAACACATACGTAAATATATTTCTTACCTCCCATGCTAGTTTCCGATGTGGGTCCGATTAGATCCATATGTAATAGTTGCAAGTTTTTCGAGGTAGTAATCATCTGGATTTGCTTGTGACTCGTTTTCTTTTGCTTCCCCAGTTGACATGGACCCCACACACCTTCTTTCTTCTTAG
This sequence comes from Scilla litardierei, assembly GCA_030789695.1. Taxonomy (NCBI): domain Eukaryota; kingdom Viridiplantae; phylum Streptophyta; class Magnoliopsida; order Asparagales; family Asparagaceae; genus Scilla; species Scilla litardierei. The sequence goes on from JAULAV010003576.1 coordinate 13,836, forward strand.
TTAGAATCGGTATACCACGAACAGCTCCTGCTTAAGATATCTTCATCAAGGTCATGAAATTTAAGTGGCCCAGTTTTTGATGCCACTGCTCTGAAACGTCAGTGGTGATGTTGAAGCACTTGTTGGGTTCTTGCAGAAGATAACAGTTGTCATTTGATCTTTTTCCAGTGTGAATACATACATCATCTTTGTTGAAGACTAAACACTCATCTTTGGTGAACCGAACGAGAAAACCTTGATCACACAGCTGGCTTATGCTAATGAGATTTGCCTTTAAGTCTTCTACATGCATCACTTCCTTCATCTTCAGGGACCGTGTCACATTGAGATTCCCTTTTCCAACCACCTTACTCCTCTGACCATCACCAAAGGTTACATGACCTTTGTTACCAGCTGAATACTCAGTGAGAAGCCCCTTATTGCCTGTCATGTGTCGGGAGCATCCACTGTTAAAGTACCAAAGATTTTCTGAGAATGCAAACAACGAAGTGTATGCCACCATGCTGACCAACTTAGATTTCTTAACCCATTTCTTCGTTGTCCTTTTGCTGGGATGTCTAACACTTCTACCTTCACTCCAATGCTTCATACGACTGAAGCAACTCCAGCCAGTGTGTCCTACTTGCATACAGTAATCACACACAGGACGCCTGAATGTTGAACCTTTTCTTTCCTTCAACTTCGGCTTATATCCACTGTCTTGACCCAGTTTTTCACTCTCTTTAGTAGTGCGAGTATGCCTTATCTTGGGAGCATGTAGATAGCCACCTCTGTCGTATCCAACTCCTGTGCGATCTCCAGAAACTTTCCCCATGTTGAGAATATCATCAAGCTTTAACTTCCCCGCTTTCCGTTTGTTGAGGGTACTCTCTGCCTTCTCAGCTCTAAGCAGTGTTCTCTTGAGGCTGTTCTCAAGATTCCTGAGACTGAGCTCCGTCTTCAGCAGTTTAGCCTTAGTCTCATCCTTCTCACTTCTCAGTTTGGAAAATTCATCCTTCAAGTTCTTGTTCGCTTTGCATATCTCCAACCATTTGTTGAACATAGTCTGGTATGCCGACCGAATGTCTTCTTCACCAACATCTTCCTCACTATCACTTTCAAAATCAGCCTCAATGCTAAATGTTGTACTAGATGTTTCAACATTCTGTTTCACATTGCTCCTTCTGGTCTCCGATGTTGTAGCCGATGATGCAACATTGCGTTCAACATTTCTAGATGTGTCATACTCAGACTGTCCTTTCAGAGTGGCAGTGAAAGCAACGTAGTTACTGGTAATGTCTTCATCTTCAGCACTTCCTTCAGAATCTTCATCACTCCGAGTACTGGCTAGAGACTTCCCTTTTTGTTTCTTAAGGGTGTTTGCACACTCAGCTTGTATATGACCAAAGCCTTCACACTCCCTGCATTGTATTCCCTTTCCCTTGGTTTTTGACTCATACCTTTGAGTGTGACGACTCGTGGTTTTTTCAACAGCGGGAGGACCTTAGTGCGGCATCCTGTTGACAGGTCTGAGAGTCTGACCCCTGTTACTGATCTTCCTCATCATCCTACTGAAGTTCTTGGTTAGTAATGCAATGTCTTCATCCAACTCCGACTCATTCTCCGATTTAGAAGTCTCGCTAGCCTCTGCCTTTAATGCCACCCCCTTTTCCCTTCTGTTCTGCTTGAGGTTCATCTCATAGGTTTGAAGCGAACCCATGAGTTCATCCAGTCTCATGGTGGAGGTGTTTCTTGCTTCCTCGATAGCCGCAATTTTAGTAGAAAATTTATCAGGAAGAGATCTCAACGTCTTCTCTACCAGCTTCTTTTGAGAATATTTCTTGCCTAGTTGAAAAGCCTGGTTGGCGATGTCCCTCAGTTTACCATTAAATTCGGCAACATTCTCATTCTCATTCATTCTAAGACTTTCGAACTGCGACGCAAGCATTTGAAGTTTAGATGCCTTAACTGTACTTGTTCCTTCATGAACGTTCTGAAGAATGTCCCAAGCTTCTTTAGCATACTCACATGTGGATATCAGCTTGAACTGCTCTTCGTCAACTGCAGTGAAAATAGCATTCACCGCTTTAGAGTTTCCTAATGCCGCACGATCTTCTTCTGCATCCCAATCTCTTACTGGTTTGAGATATTCCTTGCCTTCCTTGTCGATTTCGATTGGTGGACTCCATCCTTCAACAGTGGCGACCCATGCCTTCTCATCCAGTGACTTGATAAAGGCTCGAATCCTGGACTTCCAGTATGTGTAATTTGTTCCAGTAAGTAGCGGAGGGCAAGTAACGGAAGCACCTTCTTTCGTATTCATGACTTGCGTACTGCACCCACAAGATCACACCCACTTTGACAAGACAAAGTTATACGGATGACTTGCTCTGATACCAAATGAAATTCAGTACGCAGCAATAAACATCAAATCCAAAAGAGAAACACAACCCAATCAGAGACACACAAGACTTGGTAACGCAGTTCGGTGCGCACACCTACATCTACGGGGACACGCCCAGAAAATCAGAATACTTCACTATAATAATCAATGAGTACAAACTCTAATACCACATTTCTACTAGGAGGAACACGCTCCCCCTTAATACAAATCGTGAAGGGTGATAATAATCAACCACGTGGAGTATTGCGTGCAAGCTCCCCTTGCTCAACCGACTAGATCAACTCCCTTGATCCTACGTGCGTAGCCGCGGCCTCCCTCCCAGAGATTCAAAAACTTTTCCCCAAAAGTCGTAACCTAGCCGTCGCCGCAGCAAACCCTCATAAACCACGCTCCCCCTCAAATCGCGGGTTAATCGGGAAAATCTTCAATCATAGCAGCTCCAGCTCGGCAACCCACAATATCCGCAACCCACAAAGGCAGGAGATCCCGCAAATCTTCAAGAGTCCGTTGCGAAAGAGATTGTGAGCAAAAATCTCTCCAACCGTCTCCAACAGAATAACCGAGAGATATTGACTTCCAAATAAATCTTTAACAATATACAATCATCATAAATACCAGATAATGTTAAAGATAGGAAGCTGGGATCACGAGTTACCAGTTACAAGATCCCGTATTCAGCGTACAACCATTACTGCTAACAGACACATCGCGTTGAACGTTATGATACAACATAAGGTTCAACAACTCTTCCAACATGACCAAGATAAGCCGCCTCTCTTCTTCAAGATAATTAAGGACATATAGCATAATATCATAGTGCCATTATTGACAACATAGTCACGTACGAGACCTAACACCATCCATTTATATTATTTAATTGGATGCCAACATGTCTTTTAACTCAAGATTTATTTGGAGAGGGGAAGGAAGTCATCTACTAAATTTGTTGCTTCCTGAATAAAATATACAAAAGCAGGCCCTTGCTATCTTGCAGATTAAGGGATCTTCAGGAACATGGGTGTTCTCTAAGTTGTCTGCAAGTCCATTCAAGCGAGTGTTTAAGTCTATATTTATTGCTAATGAAGCCATTGACATCATGGCCGAGAGTCCAGTAAACCAATTAGTGATTAGAAAAATATATTTCTGCGACCTAAACATGTTCACATCAGCTTGATATATAATAAGTGCTGGGAACCAGTGCATGATAATTTAATACTTGATGCAGCTAAAGCAGTGTAAATATATACATTATCTAGTTTACTACATGTTCCCATGGCAAAGGTTTCCTCAATAATGATAATCCAACAATATTGTTAATTAAGTTAGGAGAAGGATGATTAATTTGGTGTTTTAAAATAGAAGGCTTTTTCAATGATCTTAATATTTTGATATGTTATTGGCATGGACAATTTCTAGTATGTCTACAAGTGGCAACTATAGCTTGATGCTTGTAGGATTCCACTTGCTTTCCTGCATAACATTAGATTCCTACTTGAGTATGGATTTGCTTTGTAACTACTTAAAAAATTCAACAAGATAAACTAATTTAATAAAAGCTCATCATCCTTGAAATAGCCAAGGCAATGACATGTCTTCACTCTGTAAAGAAGACACCATTTATGTTACGTCTAGAAAAGAAAAGGCCTGTAAAAAGCACAAGATCATGGTCCAAGTGAAGGCCATCAAAGAAACTAATGGTTAATTCCAACTTATGGCCACCATGTTCTATGTCACAAAGGGGCCTATGAACTGATAGTTGGATTTTTAGAATATGTATGCGGATACTCCGCATATAGAATCCTACCCGATTAGGTATTCTATCACAAGGAGTACTCCTATTCCTACTTGTCCATCAAGTAACGGTTTCATCAAATGGATGGCCGACCAAACTCCCTCACAACTTTATATTAGTCGAGACCCTTGTGATCCTCAGATATGAATCGGCAAAGTGGATAGGAAAGAGTGACAATTCCACTGTCAGAAGTGGAATTACGCTGAAGCTGGAGTCATTGCTTAGCACCGAAATTGGTGTGGGGATTCACCGAAGTGATGAGACCTTGAAAGCTGCTTTTTCAAGTGTCAATAGCGGGATGAATTTCTTGCTTGAGAAGGCATTGGTGGGGCACTCCTGGGTTAAGAAAGAGGAAGAAAGCCTGGTCCAATATGACATACAAGAAGGAGAGAGGTCTCATTAGGGAGGAGGCATGTAACAGCCTGTTTTCATGCATACGTATTTCGTACGTATTCTACATTGTCTTATGACCTTCCATAACTAGTAGTATGTTTATATACGTATCCGTATTTCGTAAGTATTTATATTTATTAATTTATCTGATGATCTTATTTATTATTTCCATAGCTCATATTATATTTTTAAATAAAAACGATTTTTTTAAAAAACCAATCTATTTTAATTATTATATATTTGATTTTGAATTCAAAACTTTGAATTAATTTCCATAAGTTCTAAGAGACTTTTTACCATACCTTAATGACTATAAATCCCTACATTTATAATTACAATTATAATTTTGCTCCTTCCTTATTATCTTAGCATTATCACCTACCATTTCTAAACCTTCCTTTTCTTCCTAGCATTAATCCCTATTCTTAAATTCAATTATACCGGTGTTCCTTCCATTCTTTACCTATCTTTAAACCCTTCCATTTTTTTAACAAACCCTAACCAGGACGTCACATCTCTTTTTCATTTTCGATTGCATGCATTTTTCCCGGGCTCTCTCACGCACACAACACAACAAACCCTACAAATAAAAGAAACCCTAAAGTCATCTCTCCCCTCAACTAAAACCCTAAACCTACCTCTCCCCTCTCAGACGCACAAAACAACTCACCCCAAACCCTAAGCCCGCCAGCGCCACTTCCCCTCCGGCGACCCCTCAGTCCTCGGAGCCTTCTCAGTCGCCACTGCAACCCTGTGCCTCCGCTGTACACCTTCCCCGTCCACCGCACCTCAGCCACCTAGCCCTCACAACCATACACCTCCCAAAACCCTAAGCCTGCGTCTCCCCTCCGGCCATATTTATTTATTTATTTTCTTTTATGTATGCATCATATGCAATATAAATAATTCCCAAAAATCCATTTACATCAAATACAAATGAACTGAGTGCATACATCTCTCAACATTCGAGGCGTCGGAGGAGAGCGGCGTTGGAGGGGACTCGAGGCATCGAATGAGAGCGATGTCGGAGGGATTCGAGGAGTCTAGGGTTGAGAGTGAAAAGATAACGGGGTGGAATTAATGGGGATGAATAGAAGGGTTAAAAGAGAACAGTGAATTTAGGGGTTTTCAGTGGGAATAGTCGCACATTTTTCTCCATAAATTGTTCTCAGCTAATCCACAAAAAAACGTGGTTAATCCTCCACAAAAAAATGTGGTTAATTTTTTTTGCTAATTGATTTTTATTTCGCTTACTTAAAATTCAGGCAGAGGCATGGTTATTCCTCCAAATCATTAGCAGTCCCAGCACTAATTCAAAAACCTCATTAATTAGTTGTTGCTACTTGGAATTTATTTAATTATTTATCCATTTAAAAGATAATAAGGGTTCAAATAGAATTTTAATAACATCAAAATACTTATTTCTAGTATGATAAAAAAATAATATTTTTTATTTAAATATTTATGATATACCAACCATTTCTATTAAAACAAAACCATTTAACAGTGCTATGTAAAAAGAAGCGATATCGAAGAAGCGTTGTTTATTAACTGACCTTTAACAGCGCTTGCAGAAAGAAGCGATGTATATTATCTGACCTTTAACAGCACTTGCAGAAAGAAGCGTTGTCTATTATCTGACCTTTAACAGCGCTTGCAGAAAGAACCGCTCGGTATTATCTGTGCCTCTAATAAACACCGCTTGCAGAAATAAACGATGTCTATTATCTGACCTTTAACCGCGCTTGCAGAAAGAAGCACTGTCTATTATTCGACCTTTAATAACGCTTGCAGAAAGAAGTACCGTCTATTATTCGACCTTTAACAGCGCTTGCAGAAAGAAGCGATGTCTATTATCCGTGTCTCTAATAAACAGCGTTTAAAATTGGCAAGCGTTGTCTAACATGTGCTATTAAATGTCTTTTTTGTAGTAGTGTTCGTAGCACTCCAACAACCATAGTCCTTAAAGCATATGTCTAATCTTCATAGCATAAGAAAGGAGTCCTGAATGCTTCCTTGCATCTCCCGTGAATGTTCTTTTGTTGAACATGTGTAGTGCTCTACATTCATCGTCTAATCTTAGTCAGATAAATTCAAGCAAATTTTCTGACCAGACAATGTCCATTTATAATTATTGTATATATGCATGCATTTGGAGCGTTTTCACCACCATCCAAGTAATGCGATGTGAAAATGCAGAACACATATCGGCTGTGTTTGGTTGGTGGGAAATTGAGAGAAAAAAAGTGAAATGAAAAAGAAAAGGAAAGAAAAAGAAAAGGAAAATGAAACCAATTTCTTTTTTATGTTTGGTTAGTGAGGAAAATGGTACATATTTTTTGGAAAGAAAAATTTTTGGGAGAGAAAACGGTTTCCTTCCGATTTAGGAGAGAAAAGTTGAGAAAAAAATTCTATATATTTTTTCTTTCACTTTTGATACGTCTATTTTGCGAAGGCCCAATAACATAGGCCCAAAAGCACAGCCCACCGAACGAAGCCCAAAAGATACGAGCCCGGATGCCCGACCGACGATCGGAAGCCCACCTGCGCGATCAGGCCCGCCCGGCAAAGCCCCATATAGGGCTCCCAAATATCGATCCGACCCGGCCCCGATAACGCACGAGTCACTCACCCACACCAGCGATAACCGTTCCCCCGATCCCGTTACCACTTAATGGCTGTTATGGGGAGGTGCTGGCATGGCGCAGGGAGCGGCGACGGGGGGGGGGATCGAGGGGGCACGATCGAGGGCGGACGAGCGACGTGGGTCGGGGACAATCACGGCGGGAGGTCTATAAAAGGGTTAGAAGGACGACTGGACAAGGGACCGCATCTCAGGTATCAAAAACCTAAGGTACTCCATCAACGACCTAGTTCCCCCATTTCATCTCCTTCCTCCCCCGCTCGCGCCGTGAGACACCGTTCAGATCTCCTCTCGAGTCGAACCATCTCCGCCGGGCCTCCCTTCTCAGATCACTATCTGACTTAGGCATCGGAGGGGATTTGGCCGGAACCAAGGTCCGGCCCCCCTGACGAGTGTTCTCGTCTACACATGAGGACATCAGATCCACGGGCCGAGGCTTCCCCTCCGCCCCCCGACCGGCCACGTAACCAGCGGGACGATCGAGGCTACCCCTCGTCACCCGCCCGACCGAGGCCGAGCACGACCGTCCGAGGCAGAGCGTTTCACACCGGGCCGAGGCTTCCCCTCCGCCACGTGACCGGCCACGTAACCAGCGGGACGATCGAGGCTACCCATCGTCGTCCGACCGTCCGAGGCCGAGCGTCTCTGATCGGGTCGAGGCTTCCCCTCGCCCTCCTTGCGACCGAGGACCCCGATTCGGCCCAGTCGACGCGCTCCACGTCATCTGCAACTCCGACTCGCGTCTCGTCTGCACCGACTCGACACACCCGAGGGACCCCCCATGGGCCCCTTGACCACGTTGACCGGGTTATCCGTGGTCAACGCTTTTGTAGTGAGAAAACACTCTGAAACATCTGGCGCCGTCTGTGGGAACCGAATTATCCCACGAAGAAACAAACCGCACCTGCAATGGCACGAGCCAGCACCGGAAAGAGACGCATGCCCCCCATCCCGGAGGAGGGGAATGGCGCATCCAACGGCAACCTTGAAGACACCCCCGTCAGCAATCACCCCGCCCCTTCAACCGAAGAGATTGGCGGTCGGAACTGGCCACACAGGGACAACTCCGTGCCCTGGCCCAGGAGACCAACGCGAACATCCAGACATTGGTCGCGACAGTACAACAGCTCGTCGGCACTGCGCCAGCTAACGGAGGCGCGTTGGGCGACGACCATCGTTGGGCGGGGGGTCCCCCGCTCTTACGATCCGCTGTGGTAGATGACCACGGGAACCAAAGACTGAACACGGAGCGTCGGTTCACGTTGTCCGGCCCCCGCCAGGCGAGATCGTGCGCCTCCTCCCCTCGTCGTGAAAGGAGCCGAAGAGAAACTGAAGGCACGAGGGACGAATCGATGACCACGTCGTCTCGTCGACCACGATCACCCCACCGCAGGAGAAGCAATCGACACCACTCGAGAGACCGATCGCGGCGGAGCGGGAGCTCCCGCCGGAGGAGCCGGGAACGCCGGGCCAGCCCAACCCCCAGTGTGGCGAGGGCCGTGGAGCCAGCCCCGCTGGCGCCTGTGCCCCCTCCACCGCTGAACGAACCAGAGGCGGGCGGGTGTCGAACCCCCGGGGGGATCCACGGAGACCGGTGCCCCCTATCACGGAGAATAACCGACGCGCGGGTCCCCTCTCGATTCAAGATCCCGGCGCTGTGGAAGTATGACGGGATAGGGGACCCGGGAAACCACGTGATGGACTACGAGGGGGACATGTCCTTCCAAGGAGCCGACGACGACCTCCTCTGCCGGGGCTTCTATTCGACTCTCAGGGGAGCGGCGAGGACCTGGTACCGCAGCCTACCCAGCCGCTCCATCGACAGCTTCGAGGAACTCACCCAGCTGTTCTGCAAACAGTTCATGGCAGGAAGACAGGTAAAGCCTGATGCTGAACATCTGTTTAACATAGTGCAGGGCCCAGCCGAGCCGCTCCGACAGTTCATGCACCGCTTCAACGCGGAAAGGCTGAACGTGAACAGCCCTCCCGACCTTGTTGTCCAAACGGCCCTTAAGAAAGGGCTGCGCCATAGAGGCCTTAAGAAATCTCTGCACAACGATTCCCCGAAGGACCTTCCAGGGATCATGGCGAGGGCCGAGCGCTTCATGTTGACCGAGGAGACCTTGGTCATTGAGGCAGGAAAGGCCATTCGAGGGACCAAGCGCGGCGACAGCGGACGAGGCAGCCCCGAAGGGTACCGGACCGAGAAGAGGCCGAGAAACAGGCAGCGGGGAGAGGGTACGAGGGACGCCACCCCAGACGCCATCCTCGCTCAAGTACAGAAGGAAGAGCACGCCGATCGCCCCCCACCGAAGGCAAAAAGAGGTGGGAAGAATGGGGAGAAGTACTGCAAGTACCACAAGGACAATGGCCACGACACTGAAGACTGCTGGCACTTAAAGAAGGACATTGAGAAGCTGATGAGCCGGGGGCACGCCAGGAGTTTAACCGACGAGCCGGCCCATGGAGAAGGGACCTCCATGCAGCCGGACAAGGGGAAGAAGATCAACACAGTCCAAGGACCCCTCCGCATCATAGAGTGAGCGGGCGAGGTCCCTCCCCCCAGCCGTAGCCTAGTCCGAGGGGATTATCTAGGTTTACATCCCTCTGTCTAGCTTTATTTCATTTTCCTTTCCTCTAAATGTACTAGTCCGACAGGGCCCTTAAGAGTACAATTGCATTCCCGTTTGTCTTTTCTTAATCTTCGACGGAATCAACATTTCGCTAAGGGTGCAAAAGAATGAAGTCCGCCGCCTCACTGGAGGGGGAGGGGGAGCTTCGTCCTCGCCGACCAACTCCTGCGCTCATAAGTCTGGAGGCAATTCCCCCAGCCAGCGCGGACGCCGACCGGTCCTAAGCCGAGGAGCTTCGCCCTCGCCGACCGACTCCTGCGCTCGTAAGTCTGGGGGCAAGCGTGGACGCCGACCGGTCCTAAGCCGAGGAACTTCGCCCTCGCCGACCAACTCCTGCGCTCATAAGTCTGGGGGCAATTCCCCCAGCCAGCGTGGACGCCGACCGGTCCTAAGCCGAGGAGCTTTACCCTCGCCGACCGACTCCTGCGCTCGTAAGTCTGGGGGCAATTCCCCCAGCCAGCGCGGACGCCGACCGGTCCTAAGCCGAGGAGCTTTGCCCTCGCCGACCGACTCCTACGCTCATAAGTCTGGGGGTAATTCCCCCAGCCAGCGCGGACGCCGACCGGTCCTAAGCCGAGGAGCTTTGCCCTCGCCGACCGACTCCTGCGCTCGTAAGTCTGGGGGCAATTCCCCCAGCCAGCGCGGACGCCGACCGGTCCTAAGCCGAGGAGCTTTGCCCTCGCCGACCGACTCCTGCGCTCATAAGTCTGGGGGCAATTCCCCCAGCCATCGCGGACACCGACCGGTCCTAAGCCGAGGAGCTTCACCCTCGCCGACCGACTCCATCGCTCGTGAATCTGGAGGCAATTCCCCCAGCCAGCTCGGGCGTCAACCAGTCCTAGGCCGAGGACGAGGCAGCAAAACAAAATACGCGAGAAGTTCGAGTAAGTCAATTTCGTTTATAACGGTTAACCAAGGTACAAAAGTGTGTCTTATTTACAGGGAATCGAAGCGAAGAAACCTCTCTACAAATAATCCGCTCTCGACGGACAACAAAGTTCGTCACCTACAGAAACTAGGGCGACCCCGACAGAGCGAAACTTGTTGGCTAAGGACCCAAAGTTGCCGGCCTAAGCGAACATCCATGCAACCAGCAATTATTGGCTCTGAAGCAGGGAGTCGGTAGCGAAGCCGAAGGAGATGGCAGGGGCAGGGATCCATTTCAAGTAAACTGGCCCAAAGCGAAGCGGATGCTAAAAATTTGAGGATAAAAACAAGGGTGGTAGGCCGGGAAAGGAGGACTTAAGGAGCCCGAGATCGAGAGGCCGCGTCCCCTGGCGCCTCCCCCTGCTCGGAGCGAGAGGGAGCGACCGGAGGAGCGG
>JAULAV010003577.1:0-25000 GCA_030789695.1 Scilla litardierei
GGAAACACGTCCGAATCATCACACCACTGGAAAGGTGATCAGTCGTCCTGCACAGAAGTATGAACCCAAGAGCAAAGGCAAAGGAATACAGTGCAGGAAGTGTGAAAGGTTTGGTCACATACAAGCCGAATGCGTAAATACTCTCAAGAAGCAGAAAGAAAAATCATTAGCCAGTACCTAGAGTGATGAGGACTCAGAAGGAAGTACTGGAGATGAGGACATCATCAGCAAATACGTTGCATTTACAGCTATTCTGGATGATCAATCCGACTGTGATAATTGTAACACCTCTAATTAAGTTGGACCTAATGTTGTGACAACATGTACAACATTGGGGAATAAAGTTGGGAATGTCAGAAAGAATGTTACAACATATAGTACACCATCTGACAGTGACTCTGGCTCTGAAGCAGGTAGCGATGAGGAGGTTGGTGAAGATGACATTCGGTCAGCCTATCAAAGTATGTTCAACAATTGGATGAAGATTTGTGAGATCAACAAATCCTTGAAGAATGAAAATGTCAGACTGAAAGGTGAAAAGGACGATGTGAGAGCAGAACTGTTGAAAACTGAGCTCAATCTCAGGAATCTTGAGAACCAACTCAGGAAAATGCTCTTCAGAGCTGAGAAGGTAGAAAACATCCTAAACAAATGGAAATCCGGGAAGGCTAAGCTCGACGACATTCTGAACATGGAAAAAAATCTCTAGAGATCGTTCAGGTGTAGGGTACAACAGAGGAGGATATCTACATGGTTGCAAAGGAAGACAGGTTCGTGTCGTAAAGATCTAAAAGAGATGAGGCATGACAAGCAAGATGAACGGAAGCTGAAGCAGAAGAGAATTGCAACATCCAGGCGTCTTGTGTGCGACTACTGCCAGCGTATAGGACACACGAACAGGAATTGTTACAGTCGCATGAGACATCAGCATGAAGGAATAAACCATGGACATTCTGACGAAAGGTTAAAGAAAAAATGGGTAAGGAAGACTGAACTGTTCTGCATGGTTGCTTACACATCTATGATTGCCTTTTCCAAAGAACACGTGGTACTTCGACAATGGGTGCTCCCGACACATGACTGGTAATCGGAGCCTCCTCACTGAGTACACAGCTGGCAACAAAGGTCATGTTACGTTTGGTGACGGTCAAAGGAGCAAAGCCATTGGGAAGGGAGACCTAAAGTTGACGGGATCTATTACTCTCAAGGATGTGATGCATGTGGAAGACTTGAAGGCAAATCTTATTAGCATAAGCCAACTATGCGATCAAGGACTGTTTGTTTAGTTTACCAAAAAATAAGTGTGTTGTTGTTAATGAAGCTGGAGAGTGCATCCTTACTGGAAAAAGATCTGCTGACAATTGCTATTTACTTCAAGAAACTAACAATTGTCTCAGTGTTACTGTTGATGTATCTGAGCAGTAGCACCAGAAACTAGGGCATCTCAACTACAAGACCTTAATGAAGATATCTAAAGTGGGAGATGTTCGTGGGATACCGATAATAAACAGGAGAAGAGAGAGTGTATGCAGCCCTTGTCAACTAGGAAAACAAAAGAAGACCAGCCATAAACAGCTTCAGACAATCACCATAACCAAGAACTTTGAGCTGCTACACATGGATTTGATCGGACCCACAACAGAAGTTAGCATGGGAGGTAAGAAATACATCTATATTTGTGTTGACGATTACTCGTGGTTCACTTGGGTAGATTTTCTTAAAGAGAAGTCAGATAAATTTGACGCATTCAAGAAGCTATGCACCCGTCTTCAGACTGAGAAAGGGGATATCATTGGGAAGATAGTCAGGATCCGAAGTGATCATGGCAAGGAGTTTGAGAATCACTCCCTTGCCAAATTCTGTAAAGCACGAGGAATCTCTTGTGAATTTTCTGCCCCCAAGATCACTCAACAGAATGGAGTGGTTGAAAGGAAAAATTGCACCCTACAAGAAATGGCGCGTATGATGCTGAATGCCCGGGGGGTCAGTGCTAGGTGGTGTGCAGAGGATGTTAACACTGCATGCTACACCACAAATAGAGTGTATCTCCGACCCAGAAAAGAGAAAACACCCTATGAAATCTGGAAATGTAAGAAACCTGATGTATCTTACTTTCATATTTTCGGAAGCAAATGTTACATTTTGCAGGATCGCACTCCGAGGGGGAAATTTGATGCTAAGAGTGACAAAGGAATATTTCTTGGATATTCAACAACTAGTTGTGTCTTCAGGGTGTTAAACAACCGTACCAACGTCATGATGGAGTCAATTAACATGAATATAGATGATTTCAAGCAGGGAGAAGTCGTTAAAAGTGTAGGGTCAACTTCTCAGGAGGAAGATGATGAAGAAGAAGACTGCGTTGAACAAAATGTTGCAACATGTGATACACCGCAAGGCAATGTTGAACAAAATGTTGTAACACAGGGTTCAACATCCGTAGAAGAACCACTGGCTGAGGCAAGCGATGCTCACGTCTCTCGGGGGATCACTAAAATCATACGGAACCATCCTCTAAAGCTTGTTATTGGTGATGTTCAAGATGGCCTTCGTACCAGAGGTACTAGTCAAGTCAATTATCGTAACCTTACTGGGTACATATGCTTTCTCTCAGTAATTGAACCGAAAAATGTGAAGGAAGCTTTACTTGATGAATTCTGGATGATAACTATGCAAGAAGAGCTGAATCAATTTCAGCACAATGATGTCTGGTGTCTTGCTAAGAGACCTAAAGGAATGAATGTCATTGGGACAAAGTGAATATTTAAGAACAAAACCGATGAGAAGGGCAATATCACTCGTAACAAGGCTCGTCTGGTAGCTCAAGGCTACATTCAGGTTGAGGGCATTGACTTTGATGAAACGTTCGCCCATGTAGCGCGACTGAAATCTATAAGACTTCTTTTGGTTGTTGCCTGCAGTTTCAAATTAAGCTCCATCAGATGGATGTGAAGAGCGCCTTCCTGAATGGGATTTTGAACGAAGAAGTATATGTTGAACAACCGAAAGGATTTGGGGATCCATTTCATCTGAAACATGTCTACCGGCTCAAGAAGGCTCTTTATGGATTAAAGCAAGCACCAAGGGCATGGTACGAAAGGTTAACCAAATATCTTCTTCAAAAAGGATATGAACGAGGGGGAGCCGACAAGACTTTATTTGTTCAAAGAACCAGATCAGCAATCATTGTTGCTCAGATCTATGTGGACGTTATAGTATTCGGATCTACTTCACTACAGCTGGTGAATGAGTTTATTGCACTCATGCAGAAGGAGTTTGAGATGAGCATGGTAGGAGAATTGAACATGTTTCTTGGACTGCGAGTGAAACAATCTAGTGACGGCCTGTTCATCTCACAAAGTAAATATGCTAAAAATCTTGTTAAGAGTTTGGGTCTGGAAAATGCTCGACAAGTTCGAACTCCCATGTCCACGAGTGAGAAGCTATTCAAGGATGATGGTGGGAAGTCAGTGGAAGTCACACTATACAGAAGTATGATAGGGAATTTACTGTACTTGACAGCTAGCAGGCCAGATATTAGTTTCAGTGTGGGGGTGTGTGCACGCTATCAAACATGTCCTAAAGAATCTCATATTACTGCCGTTAAAAGAATCATAAGATATGTCAGTGGGACTGTCGAATATGGCATTTGGTACACTAAGGACACTAATACTCTTCTCTCAGGCTATAGTGATGCTGACTGGGCAGGAAATGCTGATGACAGAAAAAGCACGATAGGTGGGTGTTTCTATGTTGGAAATAATCTTGTCTCATGGTATAGCAAGAAGCAGAACTCCATCTCATTATCCACAACTAAGGCCGAATATATTGCTGCCGGGAGTTGTTGTACACAGCTCCTTTGGATGAAACAGATGCTGACTGATTATGGGGTAGAGTAGAGTGTCTTAACTATCCTATGCGACGACCAGAGTGCCATCAATATATCCAAGAATCCTGTCCAACATTCCAGAACCAAGCACATGAAAATTCGACATCATTTCATCAGAGAACTGGTTGAGAAGAAAGTTCTGGCCATGGACTATGTTACTATTGCCAACCAATTAGCTGATATCTTTACTAAACCCTTGGACTCCAGCAGATTTGAAGAATTGCAACGGGCTCTTGGGCTGTGTCGTATCTAATGTTGCACAGTATGTTGCAACACAAAAGAGGGGTTTATGTGGTTTTCTGTGGTAAGGGTATTTGTTTTCTTTACCCTTTCTTTATTTTACTTATTGCCATCGTGGTCTCACTGTCTTTCTCCCTCGGCACTCGTTTTATTCCTAAACCTCGTTCAAAAGTTCCAAAGTGCTTCTAGGGTTCTTGTTTTCTTTCTGCTAGAGGAATTATCTGTCGTATCGGATCACATGGGTCACGATCAGATCAAGAAGCCCTCTCAGGATCCTCGTCGTTCCTCTCGTCAGGCCGCTTCATCGAAGAAATCAGCCTCGTCGTCTCCTTCTTCTCGTATTAAACAAAAGGGGATAGCTTCTCGCTCCTCTAGGGTCTCTTCGTCTGGTATTTCTTTCCCCACATATTTTTCAGGGTCTCTTGGTCACATGCATTATGGATCTTCATCGAATTTGGCATTGGTACCTTTTCCCCAATTCTTGAGATTCTGCTCTTACCGGTAAACCCTCAATGTCGGGATCTGAAGGAGATGAGAAGTTTCCACATCCTGTCACCGTTCAAGATTGGTTCTGGTACCTCCGTCGAACTGGACGCATATTGGATGTTTCTTGGTTGGATCTCTCTGGAGTTCGTGTTGGTTCTCTCGAACTTAAAAGGGTGCGTGGTAAATTGGTTAGTGTGCAAGTGCCTGTTGATGACATGATCATCCTCAAAACATGGAATTCCCGTAGATCATCTGTGAGAATCTCTGAAATTGTTGTTGTGGAGATTTAAGACTCTGAATCCTCTATGTCTACTGATATGCCCAATATGGATGTTGATGGGGATGCTGAATCCAGACATGTTAATGTGGTTGCTGAAGATCATGTTAACTGTGTTGATCCCTCAGGGAGTGGTGTTCATGGTGATGATCTCAATGAATGTGGTAGTGGTATTAAGAGTATTTCAGATTTACATGTTGATAGAGGGGAGGATAAATTGGTTGATATGGATATTGATCTTAACAATAATGGTGTGTCGAATGTGACCTGTGTGGCTAAAACACCTGTTGCTCTAGGAAAGGAGGTCATGTATGATGTGGGTGAAGGAGCTGGACCACCAAATGTAGTGGTTGATGATACTCCTTCTGAAGAAACCCCAGTGATGGTGACCTCAGCTCTTCCATCTGAGTCCCATGAGTCTCCTGTCCTTGAAGAAGCTGTTCAAGTTGAGGTTCCTGTGACTGTACAGGTAGAAGAGATTATTCATTCTCATGGTAATGTTACTTCTCTGTGTGTCAATGTTGGATCTAGTGATAATGTTTCATCAAATGTCAGACCATCTGTTGTAATAGAGAGGACTGATGCTCAAGAAGAAGGAGCCCCCGTAGGTGATTCTCCTATTGTAGATCCTTTTTCCTCTTACCCTCGCAAATCAAGGTCTGGAACTCGCAAGCGTGCAACTTCATCTGGATTGGGTACTCCTTCTCCATCTAAGAAATCCAAAGTGTCTGGCCCTTCTGGTTCTCCATCCTCATCTTCAATTTCTACATCCAATGCCTTGTCAAAACAATTTTTTTTGACATATCCTGCCAGAAGAGATGGCCCTCTTACTCTGAGAGAGCCATTCTTAGTGAAAAATCTCTATCTCTTTCGTCTTTTTAAAAGACCCAGTTTGTTTCCTTCCTAAAGGACATAGACCTTCTTCATGCTGCCAGTTGTTTCAAGACATTCCACCCTGTCTTGGTAAGGGAATTCTACTGCAACTTGTCCAAATCGTCTGGTGAGTCTCTGTTTAGATGGGCTTTCAGAGCCTTTATTCGGGGAAAATTTGTCTCATTTTCTCCATCCCTGCTGAACAAACTGTTGAATTGTCCCTGCTCACAAGTTCTACCTGCGTTTGGTAATTCAGTTGGTGATGATCATGATCTGTTTGTAAGGACTGTCACGGGGGGAAAGATCAACAGTTGGCCCAAGATGTTTGCTTTTTCCTTCATCAGATCTGACGGTAAAATTTTTTCTACTCTACATGATCGCAACCTGGAACTGGCTTCCTACCTCTAATATGTCGGTTGGCACTAAGTCCATGTGCAAACTGATCTATGCTGCATGGACCAAGAAGCCCTTCAATCTTGGTCGTATCATCTTGGACACCATTATAGGGACGACGAAGTCATCAGAACCCTCGTCCTCACTGCCTCATGCTTCCCTTATCTCAATGGTGTTGATCTCCCAGAGGATTATTCCTTCTCCTTCTGATCTTGCCTCTGCTTGTGAGGGAATTTCTTTTACTGCCAAGTCAGTGGCCAGGAAGCTTGATGATATATCTGTTGTTTCTTCCCCTTCTCAGAAAGCTGCTCTTTCCTCTCCAGTATCCCCTCCTTCTGCCTCTACTCCTGCTGACAAGGAGCCTGCAATTGCATCGTGGTCGGCGGTCAGTCAGTCTCTTATCTTAGACGATTTTCATCTGCTTGAAAAGGCAATGCAGAATGTGGATGATTAGCTCCTTCTTCTTCACCGTCAGAAGGTTCTTCTTGAAGCTCACAAGCTTATGATTACAGATAGACTCAATCAGTTGAAGTCCATGGTTCCTTTTGGTGCTTCAGGAGATGGTACTAAATGAAGTACTTTTCTTTGTCTTTCAGTGGCTCAAAGGGGGAGTATTATCTCTGTCTGTTATGGTGGGTGTAGAAATGTTATGGTGATGTTGTTGCCGATAAGGATGTTGTTGCTGATAAGGATGTATGTTGCTGGCTCTGTGTGTATTATATTCTCTTCTCAATCTACGGTGCTATTTCCTTTATGTTTTCCATCTATGGTCTTGCCTCTGCCGTATAAGATTGTGCCACTAAAAGCCAAAGGGGGAGATTGTTAGGATATTCATGTTTGTCTTATTGTCATTTGTGGCACAATGTGTTCTTATGTCAGATCTCAGCCTGTGTCATGGAGGATGTCGAACATATTGTTAAACTTTATGTCAGACATAATGTTCAACATGTTGTATCTGGTATATCAGTTTTTATAGATGAGAGGATCTTCTGGTGACTGGTTATTATCTTCAACGATCATGTGATTTACGCCATCTGACGATTTGTTGAAGATCTTGTTAGATTCCTAGTATCTCTCGCTTTTATTGTGTCGGTTGAAGATCATAAGAGAGAGACTTTTGCCCGCTTATGGTTATTACTGTTTTTAGATGTTGCGACGAAACAATTTTCCTAGCTGGGCTTCTATTATTACGGCGACAAATCTACCTGATATTTGATTGCACTTACTTCCTTTAACGGCTTTCTAATTGAGGGGAGAGTTCGTTTAAAAAGGTAACGAAGATTGGCGGCTAGGGTTACGACTTGGAAGAGAGCTTTTGAGAAAGCTGCAAGTAACTCCGGGAGGAGGCTGACGTCTACGAAGGTAGGAGATCAAGAGAGTTGATCATTGTCAGTTTGCAAGGGGATCTTGCACGCAAGGGAAACTTGCGCAAATTACTCCACATGGTTGATTGAGATCACCCCTAACAGTTTGTATTGAGGGGGAGGTTGTTCCCCCTAATATCGTGGTATTGGTGATTGTAATCATTAATATTTAGTGGAGTTATTTGATTTTCTGGGCAAGGCCCCGCAGATGTAGGTGTGCGCACCGAACTGCGTTACCAAGTTCTCTGTGTTATCTTGATTATTCCTTTTTATCATTCTGTGTTTTAATGGTTGTGCATACGTACTAAACTTCATCATATTTGTTGATGTTTTTGTTATGTTGTGATCGAAGTATTTGAGTATCGGCTAGATGGCGTGTTGTGGCAGAATATGTTCCACATATTGAGATTTTTCAGGATCTGTTTTCTAATTTTTTCTAATTTTTAGGATCATGTAAATCTTAGTTTTCTTGGGAGAAAACCCTGTAAATAGAAAAAAAGAAGGAGGAATAAGATGATTACCACAAGTTTTGGTGCATAAGTGACATGTAAATGTGTAGTTGTTGCCAAATGAAACAAAAGGAATATGTGAGAGTTTGTGATATAGTTTTTAAGTGAAAGGCTTATGATGTTATTCATAAGCATTAGAGAGAAGACAAAGATAGAGCCAAAGGAGAGGGTAGGCAAGAACCATGACCTAGCATCCCATGTCTCGTTATTTGTCTTATTTCTCTACTTAAACACGTATCTGAAGATTATTATTTTGATGGTCGTTGTCTGAAGTGGCCGAGCCTTTGTCCTAAAGATATGGCTTAGGGATTGATGCAACTGAATGTTATTGATCACTGATGATATCTCATCCTTTTTGACATTATACAATTCTCACAAAGAGAATGTCCTAATCTAAGACACATTTTGCCTCTTGTCATGGATTATTCATTTCTTTCTCTAATAATGTAGAATTAAACAAGGAGGATGAATATATCACATTCATCAGCGGAATAAGATCGAAGATGAATTACTATGCTTCGGATCGGGATTGGAATCACTAATGAAAACCAAACTCAAGTACATCACCAACATTACCCATTTGCTTCTTCTGTTATTTGGTAGAGAAAGAAAGAAAGTAACTTTTTGTGTAACTTTTTGTATGAGAAGAAGGTAAACTCTCCCAAGGTTATATATAGGAATTAGGAGGAGGAGAAGTTAATTAACATTAGGAATCTTACCGTTGTAACAATGTATCTTTCCAATAGTAGGATTACTAATTTACATTAGGAACTGTCAACTTCTTTTAATTTCAATTATACACAAATTGAAATTTCTACATATGTCTCTCAATAATTCAATATTTACGTTTTACCCCCTCGGCCAAACATGTCATGGACGTACCAAAATCCAATATCTCCTACTCGCACATGATAAAATTGTTGTTACAAAAAAAAACCTTTGTTACAAAAAAACCTTGAGAAGAAGACTTTTTCGTACTTGGTAACTTGTTCATGTGACCCATAAGCGAACACATGCAATCTTGTTCTGCACTAGTTAAAGATACACAACCGCCCTCTATATAATCAATCCTGTAAAATATCTCCATCGCTTATAATACCCCAGGTCTACTTTGTTATATCAGTTTAAGTATTCATGATCACTTTTCATATATTCTCGAGGAATACTCAAACACATCCACATTGATGTCTTTAAATCACACAAATTGACCGATCTATGACATCATCAAACTTGATGTCAACAAACTGAGCCCTTCCTTTGCACTCAATACTCTAAGTTTCAACTGAAATGCTTTCCTAGACATACCCTTTTAGACTGAATCACTCGTGGCCATAAAGAATATGCTAAAGTAGATATCACCGATGTGACATTATATTCCATATTTTATCTAAATGATTACACCTCAAAATGATTGCTCATTTGCATATTTCATACGCTTTTATGCTATTATTTGGGATAATATTACTTTCGGAGCGTTTATGTCCATTTCAGGGATTTGGAGCGATATTGGAGCAATTTGGAGTCAATAAGACGATCTGCGACGTGAGAGCACCAATGAGACTCATGATGATATGCTTGAGGTGCCAAAGAAGAATATTAGAGCAAGGAAGGGGCAAGAGAGAAGGTCGCTCAATCGAGCTATGATGCGGCGAAGGAATCGAGCGACCCGAAGTGCTGGAAACAGGGCAGTCGTGCACTATTTCTAAATATGCTATCACCTGGGATTTTTCACTATTTTTCTGATATTTTTCCTAGATAGTAGACTTCAAGACGGTTCCAACTCTGCCAAGAACGCACCAATCGGAGGTCAGATGAGCCCTGGGGAATTTCTGCAAACTGATGCTGCAGTGCTAAAACTGTTCTCAGCAGCCTACTCGACCGAGCAGTGCACTACTCGACCGAGCAGTGTGCAAAATCTGCCGAAACGTGTTTTTACCTCCTATACGGCTGAACAGTTGACTGCTCGACCGAGAAGAGTATTGAAAATGCTGCAGAATGCTGAAAATGCTGCCGTTCGACACCTACTCGACTGAGCAACCACTTACTCGATCCAAGCAACCTCCTACTCGACCGAGCAGTGGCTGCTCGGACCGTGTAGGCAGAGCGACATATTTCGGAGAAGCGGGACTTCCTGATGTTCTCGACCGAGCAGCCTATTACTCGACCGAGCAACTACCTGCCCGGACTGAGTAGACCCTAACCGGTCCGAGCAGACAGAGCGACATTTTGGGCGATTGATCCGACTCACTGACGTACTCGACCGAGCAGCTTCCTGCTCGGACCGAGTCACTGTGGGCCCAGAGTTGCGTCCGAATTTTGAGGTTTGTTTCGCGAGGGTTTTTGAGGTGATTGGTAGCAGCCGTCATAGGGGAGTTTTGGGGGAAAGAGTTTTTAGATAGATTTTGAGGGACTTTTGTATACTTTTTAGAGAGGAGTTTTTTAGATATTTTTAGGGTTTTTCGGCGACGATCTTTTGGGGAGTTATGCTATGCCCTAGGCCCCTCCTTTGTATCAAGATAAGTACTTTTGCCCTTTTTAATTCTATTATTATTTTCTTTGTGATTTTTTATTGTTTACTCCTTTTTGATGCATGCAATGAAATCTTTATGCGTTCAATTATCTATTGTTATTGCTATGCTTGAGTAGTCTTTTCTAGGGCTAAGGGATTAGCCTATGGATCTTAGGATTTAGACGCAAAGCTGGGATTTTTATGGTGCATTGGGTATAAATGGGGTTGTATTTTGGTTGATCTAGCAAAATCCCTAGGAGAACTCGTACTGAGATCGTGCCCACGGTCGGTGGAATCGATTAGCTTAAGGAGTATCATATGGATTTAATTAGGGAGTTAGTGGATTCAACCGAGGCATGTGACCATGCCCGGCTCGTGCCTTGAGGGGATCCACCGATGAACTATATAACTAATTGACGTCTACCGCCATTGCGTCAATAAAAGCCACCAAAATACCTCGACGCTCTAACCTACGAGAGTGGTACGAGTTGAGAGCATTCGAACCACGAGAGTGGTGAAAAATTTGTAGATCCTTAATGCACGTATCGTATCTGCCTATCGCGAGAGCAGGGTTAATGCGATACGTTAGATTCATGATGCCCAGACGCATGAATTCACTTTCTTGATGCTACAAATCTCCAATAAAACCAACGCAACGTAAGAGTCCTAGCCTATCGTCGACATCCAACGGTCCTAGTGGCGAGTCCTAAGCCCTAATCTTTTGTATTTTATTTCTTTCTTTCTTTGTCTGGAGCCCCTTACTTGCGACGTTGAGTGACACAACCTTCGCATCCATCGCCATTACGACTGTCCATATTCCACATCCACCAATAAACCCGCAAGTCTAACTCAACCTAGGAGTAGATAGGTAGTATAGCACTGCTTCCCCGTGTTTGATACCCGCTTGCCACTATACTGTGTGCTTGCGGTAAACGACATCGTTCGGGGTTACATTTCGGACGCATCAAATTTATGGCACTGTTGCCAGGGAGGCGTTCCGCCATATTGCCTATTTATAATGATTAGGTTGTTAGACTTCGAATAAAAACAAAAAAAATTAAAAAAACAAAAAAATAATAAAAACAGAGAGTGATTTTTCCCCACCACATGACATTATTATTATCTTTATCTCTCTTTGTACCACTGACGTCTTTTCCAGGTTGTTTATTTTGCTGATCAGGTACAGTTGATGCAGCGATGGTGCTTCCAAGGATGTGACCGGGTTCTATACGATCCTATATATACCTCGCTACATTCTATCAGGCTAATGGAGAGTCCTTCAGAGATGCATTGTGCAAGTTCAAAAGAATATTAAGGATGTTCCATACGGAGCCAGACCATGAGTGGGATGGTTCCAGTGTACTTGATATCTTTGCTGGAAGACTAAAGGGACCCTCACGTGAGTTTATGAAGAGGATGCAAGTAGTAAAGTTCAGTGACCTGCAGTTGGCAGCTACCTTGGAGCAAATGATAGATGATGCTCGATCTACCAATTCGCTAACCGTTACGGTAGATAAACCATCCGACCAAGCATTCATCGATTTTGTTATGGCTAATGTCTCTGATGCAGGTACGATCATAGATGGAGTGTACGCTTCACTTGAAGGTGATCATATCCACATTTACACCATTAACACTCCACAAATAGAGACATCTGAGCTGTCAGATGAGGACACATGAGCTTATTGAGAAGGATCGTTGACGCAGTTCGATGCACCGGCCCATTAACGATAACGGTAGGTGACCCTTATGAGCTTGGATTTCAAAAGTTTATTACTCATCGTATCTCTTCCACAGGCACAATTAATGATGGAGTCTGCGCTCTAGTTGAGGGGCACAAGACCCACTTTTATACAGTGGCCGAGATACATGAGCCCATAGAGCCACCTGCACCTACTATTGAGAGGGCCAAGCTATGCAATCAGGTGCCTCAAGTTCCAGGACAAAAACGAAGACATAGGCGTAGAAAGGAGAAGATGGAATTCACTTTGCCTACCATGCCAGAGGAACCTGAGGAGGAGGCCGAAGCAGTGCATCGTGAGGAGGCCGAGCTATATTTATTTTACATATTGCATGCGGAGCCAGAGTCTTTTGCCGAGGAGGTCATGCGTCGGGACGAGGACACAACTATTCATGATGATCCCGAACATCATCCTCCTCCTTCAGAGCTTCTGTAGCCACCTCGTCCGTCCACTGACTCTGAGGACCACCCACCAAAGCTTACTTATACCCTTCAGTGAGATCTCTTCACTTCCTCGCCCTTTACATTTGATTCCCCTCCCGTGTATGATTTTTATTATGATTCAGATTTCGATGACTCATTGCACCTTTTACAGGATACACAAACATTTGATCAGGAGGTACAATGGGACGTATACGAGGAGGAGAGAGAGGAGTTAGCACACATGGATGCTGTTGAATATGATCAGGAGGTGCGCTGGGATGAGTCTGACGATGATGAGGAGCATCCTGACGAGACCCACTCTATTATGCTAGAGTTACCTGAGGAACTAGAGGAAAACAACCAGGAGTTAATCAACGTGGTGCACGAGCATAGAGATTTATTTCCAGGGAAGTGTTGTCAACCATCTCTAATTTTAAATACTATTGTTGATGACCCTTTTTGGAATACATTTATTTTGGGGAAAAATTATCCACATCAGATTGATGCGGCTTATCTCTTGCAGGGTACATGTGGAGTCCTTGGAGCAATGCTGGGAGCCGCATTGCTGGAATCTGATGGAGCCCGTGAAGATACGCACCTGGCGAAGCCACGGAAAGTGCAGATAGAGCAACTACCTGTACCGGTAAAGATTCTGGATCCGCCTTTTGCTACAGATCGTACCAATCTAGTAGTATAGTATTTTATGCTTTCAATAAACACGAATCCTCCCGACAGCAAGAGGACCATATAGGATTTTATATGTTTTCTTAGTTTAATAAATTCACCCCTTATGATGGCTCCATTATCTTTTACACCCAACCCATTATTTATCATCTATGCCCACCTTTATATTTGGTGCTTATTTCGCCTCTCTCTCCAATTTTTATGTGATGTTTAAGCTTGGAGGAGAGAAAATATTTTATTGAGTGGCCCCCCTTATCTTTTCATTGTCCTCCATTTATACCATACACACATTGAGGACAATGCGATGTTTAAGCTTGGGAGAGTGTATAGTGCACACACTTTGCTTCATTGTGAAACACACTTCGAAATCTCCATGTGAACCATGTCCACCTATACATTTTTGTCTCATATGCTCTATTTTCTATGAAATATCGTGGATTTATTTTTTTGTGAACTCTGGTATCTGTTAGATTAGAGTTCGATTCATTGATTAGTGTATCTTTGTTAATATGCTTTTTCATAGTGGAATCCATAGTTTCACAACCACATTCTCGAAACAGTTAAGCTAAAAATGAATGAACCAAATCTGAAAATCATTTGACTCCTGCGTGATTTGATTGATAATTATATTGCTTCATGGATGTTTAGTGATTCAAAAGAGATATGATAACCCCACGACAACCAAAGTAGTGAAGATTAGAATTTCTGAAATCGAGCCAGGTCGAGATTCTATGCTTTTTATTTTTCTTTTGTGAATAGCCAATAAATGATCTTTGATCATATTTTGCATTCCATCGCGTTTACGTGAGTTTGCAAAAATCCCAATAATGCAAAAATCAAACAAATATCCTAATAAAATGCCCTAGGGGGTAATGCCCTAGGGGGTTTTTCGTAACCCAATGCCCTAAGACCGTCTGGTCTGGGATGCATAAACCGCTTCTTGTATATATTGAGTTATCTCGTGTATACAAAGAAAAAATGCTTATGAAATATTCATATAAGCAAAAAAACAATATAAAACTACAAAAATCCCATATCCTTATCTCCATTTCTATATAGAACTAAGACATGGCAAAGTTGATGGGTTCTAGGATTTTTGAAATGGTCGTAGTGTGGTGATGCCCTACCTTGATTGAATTTGCTAAATTCATTTCATGAAGTATAACAAAATACCACGCATGCTTGAAAACGTTTGATCATGACATATTACACTGCTTAGAGAATGAGTTGTGAACATTGGTTTCATTTCTATGAACTTCGTATATTGCATGATAAACTATGATATGATATAACTCTAATCTCTTTTTATTGCTTATCAAGTTCATTTTATTTATTGAAATCCATGTTGTTTTAATTTGAGCGAGACTTAAGTATTTGTTGTGTATATGTGTTCGAATTTCATATTGACGTGTGTTCACGAGATCTTGCATAACTTAGGTTCTTGTATTTTCTGAATTTATGATTGAACCCCTTGTCTCCATTACATGCCACCACCTCACAACTCCATTGTATCCCTCTCCCGTGTTAGCTTCTTACTAATCTTCCTCGAGGACGAGTAAGAGGTAAGCTTGGGGGTTTTGATGTGTCATTATATTCCACATTTTATTTAAATGATTACACGTCAAAATGATTGCTCATTTGAATATTTCATATGTTTTTACGTTATTATTTGGGATAATATAACTTTCGGAGCGTTTATGTCCATTTCAAGGATTTGGAGTGATATTGGAGCAATTTGGAGTCAATAAGACGATCGGCGACGTGAGAGCACCAATGAGACTCGTGATGATATGCTTGAGGTGCCAAAGACGAATAATTGATCAAGGAAGGGGCAAGAGAGAAGGTCGCTCGATCGAGCTATGATGCGGCGAAGGAATCGAGTGACCCGAAGTGCTAGAAACAGGACAATCGTGCACAGTTGAATGCTTGACCGAGCAGTCGACTGCTCGACTGAGCAGAGTGCTGAAAATGCTGCAGAATGTTGAAAATGCTGCCGTTCGACACCTACTCGACCGAGCAACCACTTACTCGGTCCCAGCAGCCTCCTATTCGACTGAGCAGTGCCTGCTCAGGCCGTGTAGGCAGAGCGGCATATTTCGGAGAAGCGGGACTTCCTGACGTACTCGACCGAGCAGCCTATTACTCGACCGAGCAGCTACCTGCCCGGACCGAGTAGACTCTACCCGGTCCGAGCAGACAGAGCGACGTTTTAGACGATTGATCAGACTCACTGACGTACTCGACCGAGCAGCTTTCTGCTCGGTCCGAGTCGTCGTGGGCCCAGATTTGCATCCGGATTTTGAGGTTTGTTTCACAAGGGTTTTTGAGGGGATTGGTAGCAGCCGTCACAGGGGAGTTTTGGGGGAAAGAGTTTTTAGATAGATTTTGAGGGACTTTTGTATACTTTTAGAGAGGAGTTTTTTAGATCTTTTTAGGGTTTTTTGGCGACGATCTTTTGGGGAGTTATGCTATGCCCTAGGCCCCTCCTTTGTATCAAGATAAGTACTTTTGCCCTTTTTAATTCTATTATTATTTTCTTTGTGATTTCTTATTGTTTATCCCTTTTTGATGCATGCAATGAAATCTTTGTGCGTTCTATTATCTATTGCTATTGCTATGCTTGAGTAGTCTTTTCTAGGGATAAGGGATTAGCCCATGGATCTTAGGATTTAGACGCAAAGTTGGAATTTTTATGGTGCGTTGGATATTAATGGGGTTGTATTTTGGTTGATCTAGCAAAATCCCTTGGAGAACTCGTACTGAGATCATGCCTACGGTCGGTGGAATCGATTAGCTTAAGGAGTATTCCATGGATTTAATTTGGGAGTTAGTGGATTCAACCGAGGCACGTGGCCATGCCCGGCTCGTGCCTTGAGGGGATCCACCGATGAACTCTATAACTAATTGACGGCAACTGCCATTGCATCAATAAAAGCCACCAAAATATCTCAACGCTCTAACCCACGAGAGTGGTACGAGTTGAGAGTGTTCGAACCATGAGAGTGGTGAGAACTTTGTAGATCCTTAATGCATGTATCGTATGCGCCTATCGCGAGAGCGGGGTTAATGCGATACGTTAGATTCATGATGCCAGACGCTTGAATTCACTTTCTTGATGCTACAAATCCCCAATAAACCCAACGAAACGTAAGAGTCCTAGCCAAACGTCGACATCCAACGGTCCTAGTGCCGAGCCCTAAGCCCTAATCATTTGTATTTTATTTCTCTCTTTCTTTGTGTGGAGCCCCTTGCTTGCGATGTTGAGTGACACAACCTTCGCATCCATCGCCATTACGACCGTCTATATTCCATATCCACCAATAAATCTGCAAGTCTAACTCAACCTAGGAGTAGATAGGTAGTATATCACCGCTTCCACATGTTCGATACCCGCTTGCCACTACCATGCGCTTGCGGTAAACGACATCGTTCGGGGTTACATTCCAGACGCATCAATCACCAAGATTGGGACTTCGAATATTAGTCAATAATCAAAGTGTATGATGAGGAAACCAATTCTCCAGGGATCCACATAGTGGGAATGCATGTTATCCACTGTCTCACTTACCATTATGGTCGACTCCAGCATATGTGGTACGAATCACATGCAATAATGTATTGCGTATGTCTCTGGAGTAATTCAATCCAACACCATTCAAACTCTAATACACATACATTTAACATTAAATTCTACAACAATTCATTACTCTAAGAATTTCTGTTTGACTTATGACTATGCTCAGATGAATCTTGAGGAATTAGTTCATCTCTGTCATTATTTTTTTGAAAGTTAAGTGTGTGTATATATACATCGCTATTTTGTACATGGTTCTAGGATAAAAGAAGAATATTAGTACAGAGGGGATATGGCACAAGCGCTGTCACCCTTTAATACTCATACCTACCCAAACCAAAGAACCAAAAACAATACAAGAATCTACAGAACCAAACCCGAGCACGTCAATATCTCTCCAAAATCCCCCAATTTGAAAGGGGGACGGCCGCAGAATCCCGATCTTACTCAATATGCCTAAGAGCAATCCTAACATCCGCTACCAAATCCTCAAAAAGGAGGGTATCGGCCGAGCGAACACCCTAAAAATCCTCCTATTTCGCTCCCTCCAAATATGCCATACCATCAAAGCCTAGACAGTCTTAGCCGGAATGCCATTGCTATCCTTCTTATGATAGCGGGAGAGAAAGAGATCACCAACACCAGGAAGAGAGAGAGGCAGAGGTTCAGCAAGTCCCAGCTTGACAAAACTCCTACACATGATATATCATGAAAAATTGCACTCAAAGAAGAGATGATTCACACTTTCATGTGAATCATCCAAGCATAACACACAAAGAGGAGAAGTAGACACTTCCCAATGAGTAAGGGTGTCTCTGGTGAGAAGCTTGCTGTGCATAGAACACAACAACATAATGGCCATCTTAGAAATATGGCCCTGATATCAAATCACCTTATAATAGGGAAACAATGGCCTATTAGCACGAGATCCATCCCAATCATCACGTAAGGAGGGGGGACTTGGAAACCAAAGCCCAAGAATCTTCACCAAAGAGACTGGAAATTGGCGTAATAAGGGACCTAACAGGCAAGAGCACGTGGCTATCAGTCCAACCCTCAGAGGACCAGTATTCACAAACCACCTTCCTCTCTTTCCCGGCCGGAACCTCATAAGAGTCACAAAGGGGACCACAGGGAAGCCAAATGTCAAACCAAAAAAGAGTAGTAGACCCATCTCTGACTATGTGCTTAGTGAGCTTCTTAGGAACCTCATAGCAATGTAGAAGAAACTTCCAAGTCCCAGACTGCAAGGGTTTGGCCTTAGCCAAGAAGAACCCCGCACCACCCATATACCGTCGTCGCCTGTATGAAGCCCAAATCACATCATGAGTAAGCATACGCCATGTCAACCTCACCCCATAAGCAGTATTCAGGTCCAAGAAGCGTCTAAACCCCACGCCCCCTCCCATTTGGGGGCGCAAAGATTATCCCAAGCCCAAATATGGGACTTCCCCCAAATAAACTTCATGCATATGGGAGTAAGCATACACAAAATGGACTTGCGAATACGGAATGCTTGCATCCAAAAGGTAACCATGCCATAAATGACCGATCTGACAAGTTCAATACACCCAGAAATGGATAGCAAGGAGGAAGATCACCCCTGCAACCTGCTCCTACATCTGTCAACCAACCGAGCATACATAGAAGCCTTGTGGTACTTAGCAGAAAGAGGAAGACCCAAGTAAGTAGAGAGTGATTGCACTTGCTGAATACATAAGACATCTGCAAGGCTACCATGCTCCTTGGTCCAATTGCTAAAAATACCAGCACTTTTTCTCCAATTAACCTCAAGCCCTGTAAAGCACTTAAAGGTAGAGAGGCTGTCCTTCAAGCCATCAAAGATATAATATTGGCACAGCAGAAAACAAGCAGATTATCAGCAAAAAGGAGATGAGTAACAGCCCCCAACCTCTTCATGGGAAGAATGCTACATGCAGCATTATCTCTAGCCATTAGCAGAGAAAAAGCATACATACCCACCACAAAGAGATGGGGGGAGAGAGAGAGAGAGAGAGAGAGAGAGGATCACCCTGCCTCAACTCATATTAGACTGAAACATACCAAACGGGGAGCCATTGACCATAACTGAGAAGGAGAGAGTGGAGATACACTCAACCATCCAATAAATCTGCTTCCAAACCCCATCCTATGAAGCATTAAATAGATGAATTCCATATTCACACAATCAAATGCTTTTCAAAGATCCAGCTTAAGACAAGCCCGTGCAGCCATGTGATTATTAAAATCCCGAATATGCTCATGAGCAAGCAAGGCACAATCTGCCAATAACCGACCTTTGAAAAAGGCAACCAGATTGGGGGAGGTAAGTTCAATAATAGCTCTTTTTAACTTGTTGCAAAGAACTTTGCAGATGATCTTATACAACGCATTACATCAAGAGATAGGTCGATGGTCTCCAAGCCCAAAAGCATTAGGCCCTTTAGGGATGAGGGTCAAAAAGTATGATTGACCTGATGAAGAATTTTATCAGAACGAAAAAAGGAGAGGACAACATTAGTAACATCTCTACCAATAATATTCCAAGAATTCTGGTAAAAAAACCCCATTGAAACCATCAGGCCCAGGAGCCTTATCAACTCCAATCTAAAATACTGCTTCCTTAACCTCCTCATTAAGAATGGGTCGCTCAACCCAGGAAGCAGTCTCAACAATAAGAACTATCTTAGTTATAAGGCAAGGGAACACCCTCCAGTAATCATCCTGGTTATAAAGAGCTGTATAAAATTTGGGCCCATCAAATTTAATCTTATTAATGGTGTCATCACGTGACCCATCCATAGCAATAAGATGACCAAGACTATTATGACTTTGTCTTGCTTTCATAGCGGTGTAAAAGAAACGGGAATTACGATCCCCGAGATGCAACCAATCCTGTCAACTTTATTGCCTCAAATTGGCCTCCTCTATATCAATAGCATCTGTCAAGTGATTAATTAAGACATGCTCTCTCTTTTGATTTTCAACACAAAAATGCAAATCGGGATTATTTTGCACGAATGCAAGCTCGGCTCGGTACTTGGCCACATTATTTTCATCCCTAAGATCCGCCCCCAAACGTTTTAAACCAAGCTTAAGATTTTATGCTTGGAAATAAGCTGCATCATCGAACATCCCACAATGCGGATATGCCAATGCTCATTCAAAACATTCAGATACTCAGGGGCATGAGTCCAAGAATTGAAAAACTTGAAGGGCTTAGGATCAACACCAACCATAGGGTGAAGATGAATAATGAGGGAGGAATGATCGCTAGATCCACCCACACCATACTCACAATAGGATGAGGGGAGTTTATCCATACAAATACAGTTGCAAAAGGAACGATCAAGTGTGGCAACAATCCAAGGAAGGCCAATACTACGATTGGTCCAACTAAGGGGATTGCCAATAGTATTTAGCTCAATAAGAGCACTAGAATCAATGCAATCATTAAAATCCTCAACCATATGACCATCAGTCGGCCACCCACCCACTTTATCCATGGCATATCTGACGCAATTAAGTCACCACCAATCAACAAAGGAGAGGATTTATACTTGATGGAACTAGCCACAATAGAATCCCAAAGAACCTAACTATCTTTGGAACGATTGAAGGAATAGACAAGTGTTGAGTATTGCTGTTTCATACCAACGTTGTTTTATAATGATCACAACATTATGTTGTTGCTAATGTCTCTCATGTTTTAGTCTCTTAGTTATCTATTGAAGAATATCATCTTTGGAGACTACACACTTGGTGCAAGGATCGACATCAAGAGGAGCAATGCCAAAGCTTGGACTCAAGGGAAGCCAAAGTTTGGAGATGATGGGGAGCATCAAGGCACCTAGAATTGAAGCCATTGACTCTAAGAAAATCAATGTAATCCATGTATTATTTCATTTATTACTTTTCTCTTTTTGGGTCTATATTTAATATAATGCCTTGATAGATGGTCTACTCATTCATGCATTTGCATATAACCATCTTAGTGAGCCTTAGGATAATCATAGAATCCAACTCAATAGGTTCATCATGCCAAATGATCAATTGGCATCTCTGGCTCTCCAACAGGTGACTGATGTAGGAAGGACATGCGACTGGGTGATTCCAGGCGTCTGGCCAGCCTTCTTCAGTCGGCTGTTGTGCTCCAGCTCAAGCCAACCATTTCTTGACTTTTACTTCAGCTTTTGCAATAGTCGCCTGATGTGCAATTTACAGTCGCCTATCTTCCAACAGGCGCATGTGAATTGTTCTACAGTCGTCTATGCACAACTTGCATTTTATGGGCTTCATCCCAATTTGCAAGTCAGTCGACTGATGAATTATTTACAGTCGCCTGTGAATTGTTCTACAGTCGTCTGTGTGCAAGTTGCATTTTCTCTGCTCAGTTTCCATCCCAAGTGACAGTCGCCTGCTGAAGGATATTCAGGCGCCTGGTCATTTTACAGGTGCCTGTGTAGTCTTCTACAGTCGCATGTCCTCGCTCAGATTATAGCCGTTGGGATTTTTATAGCCGTTGACCAGTCGACTGCCAGTTGTTCATCAGTCGACTATCTGTGCCGTAAACTGCCAAAATAGAGCCGTTGCAAATTTTATGATTTGGCATTTTTCTTTGGGTTTGAGTGTTTCTTTTGGCTTCCTATATATAGGAGAGGGCTGAGTTCATTAGAACTTCTTGGAACTATTGAAGATCATTTGAGAATCATTAAGCGACTCACAAACTCTCTCATTTCCCTCTTAGAGCTCATAGTCCTCTTCATGCATTGAAGTCAAGCTCAAGGGAAATCATCCAAGTGCTTTCAAGCTAATCTCATCACTTTGGGATCCTCTTCCATTCCTTGCATTCATTAATGAGTTAGTTCATCTCAAGGCATAGGTAAGAGTATTTGTTTTACTTTGTGTTTTTATTGAATCCCTAATTCTCTTTGTGGGAATTAGACACTCTCTTTGTGGGAGTTGGTTACTCTCTTTGTGGGAGTTACTCTCTTTGTATAGGACTAACCCTAATTCTCTGTGTGTGAATTAGTAATTCTCTGTTTGTGAGTTTGACCCTTGTGTAGGGTTGGTTTGGTTCTTGTGTATGATAAAATCCTCTGTGTGAGGTATCTCTTTGTGGGATTGTATTCACTTCACTCTGTGAAAATTATAGCGAATATTGGTGTGGCAGGACATACCCAAGTTTGGAGAACCAAGGTAAAATCTTATGTTTGTGTTTGGATTGATTGTGTTGATTACTTCCTCTTGCATTAATTATTCTGCATTTGCAAATTAAATTTTAATTGCACAATTTATTGACATTACTCTATTCACCTCCTCTAGAGTATTTGTTGTTAATATTGCAAGGGTAAGACGGTCCTTACAACAAGTGCTACCACCATACTAAATCCTGCAACATTAGTACAAAGCATAGTAAGGTGTTGCGCCGACGCATCATCAACCACACAATTCCAAGTATCTGGATCATACATCATAACAATGCGACCGTTCCGATGGCAACTATGGTTATCAACCGAGAGCCACTTATTTGGAAAGCATTTGAGAATCCTATTTGAATTCTCCAACACAACTTTCGTCTCTAACAACCCAACAAGAGAAGGCGCATACTTACGGAGTCGAACCTTGAGCTCACTCCGCCTCGCGACATTATTAAGGCCACGAGTATTCCAAATAAGCAACACCATCAATTAGGTTTTGAAGGGGGAATCGACACCGCACCCCCTTTAACCTAGAACTCTTTCGGATATTGGCCTTCAGCGAACCCCCACCATTATGCAAATTGGTAGGGTTTTTACACCCCTTGCTGTCTTGATTCAGCATTTCTTGTTCGATATACCAAGCATCATAATAACCATCAATTCAACCGGCTCAATCTCAAAATCAACGGAAAAATCGAGTAAGGGGGATCCCAAACGAGTTTGGTGCAAATCATCTGTGTTCAGTAAATCAAACGAATTCGTACGCAGACAATTTCCGTGTCTACAACCCACGTGTCTACAATGTGTGGACTTATGCGAACCATCGTTTCAATGACTCGAGGTGCTCAAACGAGGAATGCCCGAAGCAACCTCGTTATTTGAAACCAACCCGGACGCATTCACATTCAACAAATTCAACTGAGCAATCGAATCAAAATTCCCATAAGTGCTCTCATTCACATTCACCGATAAGAAATTGACGGGTAGCATGCCCGAGTCAGAGGAGGTCAAAGCTCCAGTTTAAGGGAATTGTGTAGCATGCCCGAGTTATGGGTAGAATGCCCAAGTGGTGAGCCTAATTAGGCTTAGCTCTCGATCCCCCCAATGATGTTGCCAGACCCATCCCCTCCCAAAGTACTTCCATCATCAACTACATCCTTCACCAAGCTAGACATATCTAGCGTACTAGGACATCTCTCAGCTAAAGGATCACATCTGATCGCTCCTTATTTTACACCTTTTTTCTGCATGTTTTCATATCATTTCGATTGCCCATATTGCGTTTTCCACGATTATTCGACGATATCGCATTGCTTTTCACTATTTCTTGTTTTTGTCGTATTTCAGAAGATATGTAGAGATTTGGAGCGAAAATGAGATCAAGGGACTTTTGCACATACCGGAGCGTCACCAACAACTTATTTGAGGAGTTAGCAGCGCTAGAGGATGAGCGAAAAAGGAAGAAATTCGATAGAATCGATGAGGACGTGAGGAGGAGGAGAAAAGAGCCCAGAAGCAGCTCACTCGGCCGAACAAAGAGTTCACTCGGCCGAGTGACGAGCTGCATTTGGCCGAGTGAAACGGATACGTACTGCTGATTTTCCAAAGTTCACTCGGCCGAGCAAGAAATTCCACTCGGCCGAATGAGAAGACCACTCGCCCGAGTGGTACAGTGATTTTCTTCCGAGAAGTGGCCAAGTTACTGGAAATTTTGAGAAGCCCACTCGGCCAAAGCAGGATTGTTCACTCGGTCGAGTGAAGAAGCCCACTCACCCGAGTCCGTCAGATCGACAGACCCCCGATTTTCCCAGATTCTCTGTTTTATTATTGGGTCTGTCACTCGGCCGAGTGACATTGTCACTCGGCTAAGTGACGCAGTCTGACTGCTACGCAAATTGGGTTTTCTGGGCTGCGCAGGGGCAATTCTCTCAGGATTTTTTTGGACGATTTTGGCTTGTATTTAAACCTAGTTTTATCCCTAGTTTTAGGAGAGACTTGAATTATTTTTGACGGCTATTCCTTTTGTAAATCTCAGCTGGAGATCGTAGACGGGCAATTTTGGTTTGTTCTTTCTTGCTAAAACTCTTATTTTTATGAATTGCTTTCTCTCTACGATGAATTGTGATTTGATCTATTGCTTTATTTCTGCGATTTCCATGATGAATTTTGAGTAGTTCCGTCGTTCTAGGGCATGGGGATGAACCCTATGGACCCGATCTTTGAATTGTGATGAATGAATTGAATCGTTGCTAAGATTGAAGAAAGGTTAGGTTGTGATTGATTTATTGCGAGTAGCTAGGAATTTTCATCGATTGGGATTTGCAATAGATTGGATCCCAATTGATGGGAAGGCCTAGATATTCGACTTAGGTTTATAATTGAGATTCTTTAGATTTGGTTTGCAAGAGATTGGGCCAAAGCTAGGATTTTTATTATAAATCTATACTAATATTCGTTTGCAAGAGATTGGATGAATACGAACTATCATAACCTAGATCGTAGTTCGAGTTTGCACGAGAGTGGGCTCGAGATGCGATTGAACGACGATGTCGATCTTCACGCTAGTGGCTTAGGTTAGGGTTTGCACGAGAGTGTGCTCTAATCTAGGTTTCTATAGACCGGCAAAAGCACAAGTGCGAGAGTTTGGTTCTACATTAAGTTGCGACTAGTTCACCTACATTCAAGCTTTGCAATATTGAGATTCATGATTCACAAGGATAAGTGACGGTCCGTAGCGGTGATTTCATATCCCTAGACGTTTTATTATATTGAATTTTATTTGCTATTTGAACGATTGTGACACTATTATCAAAACCATCCTATTATTCCATTGATAG
>JAULAV010003578.1:0-25009 GCA_030789695.1 Scilla litardierei
TCAAAAGTTCAAGAGTTTGCTGTTTGAGAGAGCTCTACAGGGAATACCTACTCGGGTCGAGTAGCTATGCTACTCGACCGAGTCGACTCGAATCCACCGAGCAGTAGAAGCGGTGTAGGTTAGCTCGGTCGAGCAGAATGAGCTGTGGACCTACTCGGGCCGAGCACGCACGGGGCCAGGCTGCACGGCCAACGGCCTGGATTGATTTTCTCAGGATTTGGGGGTTCCTATTTAACCTTATCTATTGTTTTAGATTAGGTTAAGTCTCTATTTAATATCTGTAGCTTTTGGAAGCCAAAAGCCACCCCCTTGGAGATTCGAGAGAGAGAGAGATTAGGGTTTGGAGTTCTTGATTGAGAAGATGAGTGTTTTCTTCTCTATTCCTCCCTTTGATTTCTTCTTCCTTGAGTGAGTTTGTGAGGGCTTGTGCTATTGGCCAAGTTATTACTCACGTGAGCAGAAGCAAGTTTGTAACCTTAGATTGGTGGATCTCTCTGATAGTAGAATCATCTCGGATTGCTGGATGTAGGTTGTTTACAGCTAAACCAGTGTAATTTTTCTCGTGTCTGCGTTTGATTTGATTATTGCTTATATTTGTTTGCTACTTTCTATTGCAAGGTCGTAGGGTTTATTGTTGGGTGAATTGGGGTTCTTTTGCTAGCCCTAAAATCCTGATCAGTTTATTAGGGGTGGTATTCCACTTGGATCCCAAGGCGTCGCTGTGTTCCTCCATGTCATGTTGTTTTATTCCCAACAAGTGGTATCAGAGCTTGTGGTTTGTTTGCAAAGGAAGTTAGTGGCGAAAAGATGGTGTCTTTAGCAACATTGAACATTGAGAAGTTTATCGGTCAGAATGATTTTCGAATCTGGCAGACGAAGATGAAGAATGTTTTGATGCAGACGGGATGTTACCAGATTGTATTCGATGTGTCAATTATCGATAAGAAGGTGAAAGAATCTGCTAAGGTGGAGATAGAGAGGAAGGCGTACAACGCAATTCAGTTGTCGTTATCAAATAATGTTCTGAGGAGAGTCTTAGATGAGGCTACGACATCTGACATGTGGAAGAAGCTCGAGGGACTATATATGAAGAAATCCTTCATGACTCGCCTATATTTACTTCAACAGCTGTATACTCTCAAGATGAAATCTGCATCAGCGGTGAAGGGTCACATGGATGAGTTGAACCGGATAGTGCTGGAGTTGCGGGGTATGGATGTGAAGATTAAGGATGAACAACAAGAGGCTATCTTGTTGTGTTCATTGCCTGAGGAGTTTAACCAATTCGTTCGGTCGATAATTTATAACTAAACAACTCTCACCGTGGACGAGTTAAAGGCAGCGCTTCACACGAGCAACTATGTGGCAAGGTTCAAGGTAGAGAACATGTGAGTATCCGCGATGAGGCATTACATGTGAGGGGTCGACAGGAAATGAGAGGAGGCTTCAAGAAGAACAATGACCGCTCTAAGTCGAGACATTCACAGATAGGTATGCGAATATCACATGTTTCATTTGCCAGAAGATGGGTCATTTTTCGAACCGGTGTCCTAACAAGGTTAGGAAGAAAGGCAAGGAGGTCGAGAAAGAGTTCGGTTCGGCATCTTTGGGGATTGATGGTGAGCAAGTCTGTGATGAAGGTAGAGATACCGAGATGTTTGCAGCAGGGATTGCAGGTGATGCAAACATGGCATAGCTCATGAATAGTGGTTGTTGATACCATATAACTCCCCATAGGAGTTGGTTCGCTACATACCATTCCAAGGAAGATGGACGTTCAATTCTCATGGGGAACAATGCAATTTGCAAGACTGCGGGTATTGGAATCGTTCGGATAAAGATGAATGACGGAATAGTGAGAACACTTGCTGATGTGAGGCATGTCCTAGATCTACGAAAGAGCCTAATCTCCATAAGCGTATTGGACAATGCCGGATGTAAGTCGGTCTTTGAAAAAGACCAACTGAGAGTTACCAAAGGATCCATGGATGTCAGAAGGGAAGAAAAGTGGAAAACTTATATGCCCTTCAAGGTACCACAATTGAAGGTGAAGCAGACGTAAGCACTACGAGCTCAGTTCCCAGAGATTGAGCCAAGTTATGGCATTATCTCTTGGGGCATCCATGTGACAAAACCCTCGATGTACTCCGAAGAAGAAAACAGATTGAAGCTTCGAATGAGAGTTTAGAATTCTGCAAATCCTGTGTGTACGGAAAGAAGACAAAGGTGTAGTTCAACACGAGGAAGCATACTAGCAAATGACCACTTGACTATGTACACATAGATGTGCAGGGTCCGTGCACAGAGCCGTCAAGAGGGGGAGCTAAGTGTTTTGTCTTATTCATTGATGACTACTCTCACAAATTCTGGAAGTACTTAATGAAGTCAAAGGACCAGACATTTGACATGTTCAGAGAGTGGAATACCATGGTGGAGAAACAACCGGAAAGCATATGAAGGTGTTGAGATCCGACAATGGTGGTGAGTACACCTCAAGAGAGTTTAGAAATTTCTGCAAACTCCATGGAATCCGCCGTTATTTTAGCACACCTGGAGATTCGCAGTCTAATGGTGTGGTGGAGCAGATGAATCGGACATTGTTGGAGCGAGTACGATGCTTGAGGCACTCAGCCGGTTTGGGGAAGGAATTTTGGGGTGAAATCCTTACCACTGCAGTTCATATAGTGAACAGAGTTCCATCAGTAGCTATAGGTTACAAGATTCCTGAGGAA
Source organism: Scilla litardierei (assembly GCA_030789695.1). Lineage (NCBI taxonomy): Eukaryota > Viridiplantae > Streptophyta > Magnoliopsida > Asparagales > Asparagaceae > Scilla > Scilla litardierei. The sequence continues at coordinate 2,733 of JAULAV010003578.1, forward strand.
CTGTGGAGTGGTAAAGCTGAAGATTATTCTTACTTGCACATTATGGGTTGCCTAGCATATGTGCCCAAAAGGGGCGACAAGTTGGATCCACGAGCAAAGAAGGGTATCTTTCTTGGATATGGTCATGGCGTCAAGGGATATCGCTTGTGGGATCCGAGGATCAGAAAGCGATTATAAGTCGACATGTCACTTTTGATGTGGATGCAATGCTCAGGGCAGAGCATTCTCATTCAAAAGAGGACACGTCTGCACAGAAGATCTTGACGGATAGAGTCAATCTTCCGGTCCAGCCCACTCAGCGACCAGGCAAAGAGTTGATGGTCGATGTCCCAGCTATGGGAGATGATGAGGTCCATGTTGAGGACCAAGTGCAGACACCCGGGTCATCTCAGGTACACGTTGATACCTATGTAGGTGATGATGGAACACGGAGATCGAAGAGGGTGAAGAAGGCACCAGAAAGATTTGGAGCATGGGATTATACGGGTTATTCTTTCGATGATATGGCGTCTTATGCACTCAACCTAGAGCATGAGGAGCCAACGACATATGGTGGAGCCATAGTCTCAGGAGATGCCGCTCAGTGGCACGGAGCTATGGAAGAGGAGATGGAGTCCCTTCATCAGAATGACACATGGGAGTTGGTGTTGTTACCCAGCGAGAAGCATGCCATTTGTTTTCATTGGATCTACAAGGTAAAGGAAAGATCAACTCAAGATGGCAATGATGTCAGGTACAAGGCAAGGTTGGTGGCCAAGGGGTTTGCTCAACGGAAGGGAGAAGACTACAACGAGATATTCTCGTCAGTTGTGCAACATACATCCATTCGGGTGTTATTGGCGCTAGTTGCTAGCATGGAAATGGAGTTGGAAGAACTCGATGTGAAGACTGCCTTTCTGTATGGAGATCTTGATGAAGAAATCGATATGCAACAGCCTGAGGGGTTCAGAGTTGAGGGAAAACAGACCTGGGTGTGCAGGTTGAAGAAATCATTATACGGGTTGAAGCAATCACTCAGGTAGTGGTACAAACGATTTGATAGCTTCATGATGGGAGTAGGCTTTGAGAGGAGTATCAAGGATCAACGTGTGTATGTACGCACACTTAAGGATGGCTTGAAGATCTATTTGTTGTTGTATGTGGACGACATGCTTATTGCTTCTAATAGAATGTTTGAAGTGAAGAAGCTGAAGGCGAAGCTTGGGCAAGTGTTCGACATGAAGGACTTGGGGCCCGCTAAGAAGATTCTCGGAATGGAGATTTTTCCAGATAGGAAGAAACATGAGCTGGGATTGTCACAAAAAGGGTATATTCAGAAGGTGCTAGTCCATTTTGGGATGGAGAGCGCGAAGCCCATGACAACACCTTTGGGAGCTCATTTTCAGCTGTCGGCGAATCAGTCGCCAAGCACTGATGAGGAGAAGACATGCATGTCTCAGGTGCCATATGTGAGTACAGTGGGAAGCTTGATTTATGCAATGGTTTGCACGCGTCCAGATATTGCATAGGCCGTGGGAGTGGTTAGCAAGTACTTGGCTAATCCAGGCAAGGAGCATTGGCAGGTCGTCAAGTGGATTCTGAGATATCTGCGAGGCATGACGAGTGTCGGGATCCTCTATGGGAGAGGATACAGAAAGGTGCTGACAGGATACTGCGATAGCGATTATGTATGTGATAGAGACAGGCGGCGATCTACCACGGGGTATGTGTTCAATTTGGGCTCTGCCACGTTATCATGGAGGTCGGTCTTATAGTCTGTGGTTGTGCTATCGACCACAGAGGCCGAGTTGATTGCAGCGGTGGAAGCTGTGAAGGAGGCCAAGTATTTAAGGAGTCTGCTGAGAGATTTGTGGGTGCCACAGGATTCATCACATGTGCATTGTGATAGCCAAAGTGTCATTCATATAGCAAAGCACCAGACATACAGTTCGAGGACGAAGCATACTGAGGTGCGTGATTCCTTCCTTGAGTTGGAGAAGAAAGAAATAGAGCTTTATAAGATCCTGACTGAGAGAACCCCACAGACATGTTTACCAAGCAGTTCCCACCGTCAAGCTATTTCCTTGTTGGCTTAGGTGGTGTCAGAGGACACGTGTTCCGAGACGATGATGATAATCTGAGAGTGTGTCATTGCGTGCAGCGTGGAGATGCAAGAGTTATTGGTGATTATATTTGAATCAAGGTAAAGTGTTGTTTTTTGTGATTCAAGTCTCATATGAAGGATTTCCAGGCGACTCGGTCGAGTAGTATGCTACTCACCTAGCTACAGAAGCAGAGCAGTGATAGTAAGTAGTGGGGAGTTTTCGTCGACTCGGGTGACCTTCTACTCAATCGAGCAGGAGGTTACTCGGTCGAGTAGCCTACTACGCGGTCGAGCTACAGTAGGATTCTGATGATCTCAGAAGTCCGAGAGTTTGCTATTTGAGAGAGCTCTGCAGGGAATACTTACTCAGGTCGAGTAGCTATGATACTCGACCGAGTCGACTCGACTCCACCCAGCGGCAGAAGCGGCGCAGGTCAGCTTGGTCGAGCAGATCGAGCTGTGGACCTACTCGGGCCAAGCACGCGCAGGGCCAGGCTGTGCAGCCGACGGCCTGGATTGATTTTCTCAGGATTTTGGGGTTCCTATTTAACCATATCTATTGTTTTAGATTAGGTTAAGCCTCTATTTGATATCGGAAGCTTTTGGAAGCCAAAAGCCACCCCCTTGGAGATTCTAGAGAGAGATTAGTGTTTGGAGTTCTTGATTGAGAAGGTGAGTATTTTCTTCTCTATTCCTCCCTTTGATTTCTTCTTCCTTGCATGAGTTTGTGAGGGTTTGTGCTATTGGCCAAGTTATTACTCACTTGAGCGGAAGCAAGATTGTAAACTTAGATTGGTGGATCTCCCTGATAGTGGAATCGTCTTAGATTGCTGGATGTAGGTTGTTTACAACCGAACCAGTGTAATTTATCTCGTGTCTGTGTTTGATTTGATTGTTGCTATTATTCGTTTGTTACTTTCTATTGCAAGGTTGTAGGGTTTATTGTTAGGTGAATTGGGGTTTTTTTGCTAGCCCAAGATTCCTGATCAGTTTATTAGGGTTGGTATTCCGCTTGGATCCCAAGGCATCGATGTGTTCTGCCACGTTGTGTTGTTTTATTCCCAACAGTAGTAAGGTCCGTCCTCCATGCATATCCAGTTTACTTGTACTTCTAGTTTGTTGTTGTTACCAACATACCCACATCGGTTCCACTAAGAACATGACGGTACTCCACATAGTAGTCTCTGTCTCTGGGTATGTGGTCTGTTGCTCCTGAATTAATAATCCACTAAGGTTCAGGCTCTACGGGCATAACAGAACTAGACACATATGCACTATGATAAGGAATAAAAGAAGAATCAGACGTTAACACCTTCGGCTCAAGACAATCCGAGCGAAGTGTCTCTTTTGACGATAGTTGAAGCACCTCAGCTTATCAACATTCATTTTCTTTTTCATCTTCTCATCAAACTTCCTCAGCTTTATGAATTTCAAAGCTCCACCATTGCCTTTGTTCTTCTTTTAGAAAGTTTCCTCTCCTGAAACTTGATTCAATCAAGTAAGAATGAGATTGTGGTTTCATGGAAGATAACCTTTCATTTTTCAGTTCCACGTAAGGTGCCACATCATTAAATTTCTTGACACTTTTATTATGAGTTGACTTTCATATGTTCCAGGAGCCAGGCAAGAAACAAATCATAGCGTGTACTTGTTATTTATCAATGAGGTTACACTCAGCAGCAGCGAGCTCCTTAATCATTCTAAACAGTGATGTTACATGAATTCCTCAATAATGCTCTCATACCAATGTAGAATTAAATAAGGAGGATAAGTACATGACCTTCTTCGGTGGAATAGGATCGAAGATGAATTACTATGCTTCAGATCAAGATTGGAATCGTCAATGGAAACCTAACTCAAGTTCACCATCAGCATTACCCTTTTGCTTCTTCAGTTATTTGGGAGATAAAGAAAAAACTTTACTTTCTATGTGAGGAGAAAGTAAATCACAAGCGTATACATAGGAATTGGGAGGCGGAGAAGTTAGTTTACGTCAAGAATCTCAGTATGATTAATCTTTTAATTTCAATTATCCATAAGTTGAAATTTCCACATAAGCCTCTCAATAATTCAATATTTATGTTTTACTCGTTGGATCAAACCCGTCATGTGCATACCCAAATCCAACAAATAGGAAACAGACCAGAGCTTATGCACATTACTTTAGTCAGTCATGAATTTTGGACTCTGAACACTGGGCTGCCGACCCCAAGTTCTGATTGGTAGAGAATTTAAAAAACTGTCAAAGTTCATGCCCCGTATTTTTCCACTGCACAATTCGAGTCATGTCTTCCATGTCTGACGACCAGTGATCCGAGTATCACTGCTCTGTTTTAAACCATGGACTAGAGAAAAAAAATACTTCCATGTCAAAAAATTAACCAAATATATTGAAGCATTCAACAATGATACCGTATGTGTACATATGCTAGTTTCAAATCATCAAATGTGCTGGATTCTTAAATATTTAGTGTCTGTTTTAGGACATGTGTTGATTACAGTGCTCAACTCTTGGCTATTGAAGAAGACTATTATCCACAACTGATACTGCTTACCTAAACTAGTCCAAGTTTTTATGACAGTTTTTTTTATTTTGTGGACCAAACTATTCTTGTCTAATGAATCCGTGTTTGAACTCCACCTACTGACTTCAGTTGGGCATGGCAAGTGCTCTTGAGACACTGTGTGGGCAAGCATTTGGTGCAAAACAACACCACATGCTTGGCATCTACCTACAAAGATCATGGATCGTCGTGCTTTCGTCCACCATCCTTCTGCTTCCCATCTTCGTATTTGCCACCCCGATCCTGCGCCTCCTCGGCCAAGATGAGTCAGTTGCCGTGATGTCAGGCACCCTCTCCCTCTGGTTCATCCCCATCATCTTTGCACTAGCCTTCTCCTACACCTTGCAGTTGTATCTTCAAGCGCAGAGCAGGAACATCATTGTCACATACCTGGTGGCGCTCGCGCTCGCACTACACGTATCCGTTTCTTGGTTGTTGGTGGGCAGGCTTAAGTTGGGTGTCTCCGGCGCAATGGGCTCAATGGTGTTGGCAATGTGGATTCCTATCCTCGGCCAGTTTGCTTTCTTGATCTGTGGGGGCTGTCCCGATACTTGGAAGGGGTTTTCGGCGGGTGCATTCCAAGATCTGTGGCCTGTTATCAAGCTCTCCTTGTCTTCTGGTGCAATGGTGTGGTAAGCTTGATATTGTACTGATGTAACTGAATTTTTTGTGAAGCCTCATGGTGCACATTTTTGTACTCCTGCAGTTTGGAGCTTTGGTACACTTCTGTTCTGATATTGCTGACAGGACACATGAAAAATGCAGAAATTGCAATAGCTGCTCTTTCTATCTGGTATGTCGCAATGCCTTTGTTTTCGTTAAGTCTGTTTTTAATCGTAAAATTTAATGTGTTTTCATGTTGATGATGCCGCAGCCTCAACATCAATGGATGGGAAATGATGATATCTCTTGGTTTATTGGCTGCTGCAGGGTAAAGTACCAATTACATACATTTCCTCACCCTTAGGAAATGTTATACCCATATGTTAAATTTGCATAACCCTTCAAGAAATTTGGAGACACCTAGGATATGATTATCTGATGGATCTTTTAACAAAAAAATGAAGGGTTCGGGTGGCAAACGAGCTGGGAGCAGGGAGTGCAAAAGCAGTGAAGTTTGCGATAATGGTGGTGGTGACCGAATCATTATCCATCGGAGTTGTTATGTTTGTTCTGTTCCTTGTGTTCCGCAGCGCCGCTGCCTATGTGTTCACGGATAGTTCGGAGGTCGCTGCAGCAGTAGGAGACCTTTCTCCTCTACTAGCGTTCTCCATACTGTTAAACAGCGTTCAACCAGTGCTTTCTGGTCAGTCGGCTAACATGTTGCTAACGCCGTTGCTGCATTAACCCAAGATCATGCTGCATAGCTATATATTTTTTTCCTGGAAATTGATGTATTCGATTTTGCAGGGGTTGCTGTTGGCTCAGGGTGGCAAAAAATAGTCGCCTACGTAAATGTGGCATCTTATTACCTGATTGGGGTTCCTCTTGGCGTTGTTCTTGGATATTTGATTGGCTATCAAGTTAAGGTAAATGTGGCAAACTATAGTAGCCTACGACGCAGCACAAATTATAATTATTTCTGGGATTTTACTTGTAGGGGATTTGGATAGGGATGATTGTTGGGACAGCAGTTCAGACCATTGTTCTTGTTTTCATCACTTGGAGAACTGATTGGGATAAACAGGTGATCTTTCTAAAGGAATGTGCAGATCTTTTGCTTGCGATATATGAGGATAGCAGTGAATAATGGATTCTTGTGCAGGTTTCGCTGGCTCAAGCGCGTGTCAATAGGTGGTTCTTGCCCAGCTCAGAGGGGCCTGATGGAGGAAGGGAAGCTGTGTGACACACCAAGGGGAAGTTGAGGGAGCCGTGGAAAGCATATTTCAGGAGTCTATTGTAGATGTGAAGTTACTAAATTATGCATTATGGATCAATGAAAAGAGATCCTCACTGCATTGGTCGATATCCAGTTCATTCTTGAGGGACATGCAATCTTTTGAATGAGCCATGCAATCTTTGCATCAATTTTAGCATCTGCAATGAATTTTGCTATCACTGTTGGTTTGCGGTATATATTGAATATTGTTGATGTTAAAGTTTGTGATTCTAATGGGCTCATCACGTACTCTAGGCGGCGCGCCAAGGGGACGTCCGGCTCAACCAATTGACTCAGGGACGTGCTCGCACCTTTTGTTTTATTTCCTTGGTTTTTATTATTAAAAGGGACAAACTTGTAATTTGTTATTTTGGGGAAAAAGGGATTAATAGAGGGTGCGGCGGCTAGCCCTAGGCATGCTTGGATTATTATTTTGTCTGACTTCTAGATAGACGAGTGCAGACGTCCTCTTAACGGCATCTTAGGAGGATGGTTGCCCCTATCAATTGTAGCCAATTTATCAATTTTCTTGCTTTTTATCTATAAAGTTCAGATTTTTCCTTCGGATCTATCAATTTGGTATCAGAGCGATTGCAATCCATGGCAGCGTCAACAAGGAGTAAAGATCGAAGAGAGTCGGATGAGAAGAATCATGGAGAGATCGAGGATGTGAAAAAAACCGTGGCGGTGAATAGCGAGTCGATCGTTAAATTGACGACGGCGATGGATCAACTTGCCGCTAAATAAGATAGAACGGAGAATGCCCTCGCTTAGATCGTCTTCCAACTTACGGCTCTTAACGGAAAGTTAGGGATTGACGGCGCAAACCCTAGTTCTTCAAAAAAGGCCCCGCCTTAGGAGATGGGAAAGGAAAAGATTGAGATTTTCGAAGAAGGGTTGCTTTCGGATGCCGACGAGTACTTCAAAGAGGAGGAGAAAAATCTGTGGAGGAGCGAGGAGATTGGATGGGTTCACCGGGGCCACGAAGAGGGTCGACCGAACCCCCAGAATCAGCCCAGGGGTCGGCCGACACCAACAGAGGGCGGGGGCCTCGCCCCGCCCAGTCCAACAGCCGGCATGGCCGGCCAAACCCTGCCGGCCATCGACAGGGTCGGTCGACCTCGCCCGGCCCTCTGGAGACCTCGATGGACCTCAAGCAACCCCGGCAGGGCCTCCCGGGGGTCCTGCAGGGTCCAGCGACCCCCTGGCAGCCGCCAGGGGGCTTTGGCGAGCAAGGGAGGGTGCGCCCGGGCCCTTCAGGGCTTCTTTTGCAGTGACAGAGGCACGAGGAGCATTTCCAAGGCGTGCCGGAGTTCTCTGGACACTTGCAGGGGGAGTTTTACCAATACGGAGATGAAGGAGGGGGCAGAAATCATTATGATGAAGGCGAGGGAGCGTACGGGGGTGATTTTGGTCCTGGTGAAGGGTAGGAAGATTACGGGCGACATACATGAGGGCAGTGAGGGGACTATGGAGACCGCGATGGAGGGCCACATGGAGGATATGAGACGCAGAACGAGATGTGGAAACATTATCACCACCACAGGCGCGAAGAGGGTAGGCCAGACCAGGGACATTTTGGGGATGATGGCAGGGTGAGAAAATTAAAGATGCCCATGTTCGAATGGGAGGATCCGCATGCGTGGGTATTTCGATCTGAGAGGTATTTCACTGCTTATCACATGACAAAGGCCCAGAAGTTGGAGGCAGCGACCATTTGTATGGAGGGGAGATCCTTGGGGTGGTATCAGTGGAAGGAGAGGAGGCATCATTTTCGCAGTTAGGCGGAGCTTAAGGATATCATTTTTGAGAAGTTTAGGGATTCCCACCTGGGAAACCTTCAAAGCAGTTATTTGCCCTTAGGCAGGAAGGGCCAGTAAGGGATTACATTGAGAAGTTTGAGACTTTGTCAGGACGAGTGCACGGAGTCATTGATGAGTCACTAGAGGGCACATTCATGAAGGGGCTGAAGCCCACTCTTCGTGCTGGGGTTCGGCCATACAAGCCTAAGGGGCTGTCGGAGGTAACAATGTATCTTTCCAATAGTAGGATTACTAATTTACATTTGGAACTGTCAGCTTCTTTTAATTTCAATTATACACAAATTGAAATTTCTAATATGCCTCTCATTAATTCAATATTTATGTTTACCCCCTCGGCCAAACCTGTCATGGACGTACCAAAATCCAATATCTCCTACTCGCACATGATGAAATTGTTGTTACAAAAAAACTTGAGAAGACAACTTTTTCATACTTGGTAACTTGTTCATGTGACCCATAAGCGAACATAGGCAATCTTGTTCTGCATTAGTTAAAGAAACATAACTGCCCTCTATATAATCAATCTTGTAAAATATATGCATCGCTTATAATACTCCAGGTCTAGTTTGTTATATCAGTTTAAGTATTCATGAATCCTTTTTTCATATATTCTCGAGGAATACTCAAACAAATCCACTGATATCTCTAAATCACACAAATTGATCGGTCTAAGACATCATCAAACTTTATATCAACAAACTGTGCCCTTCCTTTGTACTCAATATTCTAAGTTTCAACTGAGATGCTTTCCTAGACATACCCTTTTAGACTGAATCACTCGTGGCCATAAATAATATGTTAAAGTAGATATCAACAAGAATGAGACTTCGAATAATAGTCAATAATCAAAGTGTATTATGAGGAAACCAATCCTCCATGGACCCAGGGAATGCATGTTATCCACTATCTCACTTTCCATTATGGTTTACTCCAGCATATGTGGTATAAATCACATGCAACAGTGTATTGCGTATGTGTCTGGAGTAATTCAATCCAACACCATTCATACTCCAGTTAAATGTACACATACATTTAAAATTAAATTCTACAACAATTCATTGCTCTAAGAATTTTTGTCTGACTTATGACTATGCTCAGATGAAACTTGAGGAATTAGTTCATCTCAATCATTATTTTTTTGAAAGGTAAGCGTGTATCTATATAAATCGCAATTGTACACAGCTCTAGGAATAAAGAAAGAATATTAGTACAGAGGGGATAGTGCACAGGTGCCGTCACCCTCTAATACTAAAACCTACCCCAAACCAAAGAACCCAAAACAATACAAGAATCTACAGAAGCAAACCACAGCACGTCAGTCTCTCTCCAAAATCCTCCAATGTGAAAGGGGGACGGCAGCAGAATCCCAATCACACTCAATATGCCTAAGAGCAATCCTGACATCGGCAGCCAAGTCCTCAAAAAGGAGGGTATGTGCCGAGCTTACACCCTCAAAAATCCTCCTATTCCGCTTCCTCCAAATGTGCCAAACCATCGAAACCAAGACAGTCTTAGCCAGAATGCCAACGCTATCCTTCTTATGATAGCATGAGAGAAAGAGATCACTAACCCCAGTAAGAGAGAGAGGCAGAGGTTCAGTAAGTCCCAGCTTTAGAAAACTCATACACATGAGATATTTTGAAAAACTGCACTCAAAGAAGAGATGATTCACACTTTTGTGTGAATCGTCCGAGCATAGCACACAAAGAGGAGAAGTAGACACTCCCCAATGAGTAAGGGTGTCTCTGGTGAGAAACTTACAGTGCATAGCACGCAGCAACATAATGGCCATCTTAGGAATATGGCCCCGATATCAAACCACCTCATATTAGGGAAATAGTGGCCTAATAGCATGAGATCCATCCCAAGCATCACACAATGAGGGGGGCTTGGAAACCCATGCCCAACAATCTTCACCAAAGAGAATGGAAAATGAATTAATGAGGGACCTAACAGGCAAGAGCACAGGGTTATTCGTCCAACCCTCAGAGGACCAGTATTCACAAACCATCTTCCTCTCTTCCCCAGCCGGAACCTCATAAGACTCACAAAGGGGACCACATGGAAGCCAATTGTCATACCAAAAAAGAGTAGTAGACCCATCTCTGACTATGCACTTAGTGAGCTTCGTAGGAACCTCGCGACAATGTAGAAGAAACTTCCAAGTCCTAGACTACATGGGTTTGGCCTTAGCCAAGAAGAAACCCGCACCACCTATATACTGACGTCGCATGTAAGAATCCCAACTCCCATCATGAGTAAGCATACGCCATGTCAACCTCACCCCATAAGTAGTATTCAGGTCCGAGAAGCATCTAAGCCCCAGACCCTCCCTCCCATTTGGGGGCGCAAAGATCATCCCAAGCCCAAATATGGGACTTCCCCCAAATAAACTTCCTGCATATGGAAGTAAGCATACACAAAATGTACTTGGGAATACGGAATGCTTGCATCCAAAAGGCAACCATGCTATAAATGATTGATTTGACAAGTTCAATACGTCCAGAAATGGATAGCAAGGAGGAAGACCACCACTGCAACCTGCTCATGCATCTGTCAACCAACCGAGCATACATAGAAGCCTTGGGGTATTTACTCGAAAGAGTAAGTCCCAAGTAAGTGGATAGTGATTGCACCCGCAAATACCCAAGACATCCGCAAGGCTACCAGGCTCCTTGGTCCTCTTGCTAAAAATACCAGCACTTTTGCTCCAATTAGCCTCAAGCCCTATAAAGCACTTAAAGGTAGAGAGGAGGTCCTTCAAGCCCTCAAAAGATTTAATATTGGCACGAAAGAAAACAAGAAGATCATCAGCAAAGAGGAGATGAGTAACAACCCCCAACCTCTTCATGGGAAGAATGCTATGTGCAGTATTAGCTCTAGCCATCAGTAGAGAAAAGCTTACATAACCACCACAAAGAGATAGGGAGCGAGAGGATCACCCTGCCTCAACCCACTATTAAACTGAAACATACCAAACGGGGAGCCATTGGCCATAACTGAGGAGGAGGGAGTGCAGATACACTCACAAATCCATCCAATAAATCTGCTACCACACCCCATCTGATGAAGCATGAAATAGATGAATTCCATATTCACACTATCAAATGCTTTCCGAAGATCCAGCTTAAGACAAGCCCGTGCACACATGGGATTATTAAAATCCTGAATATGCTCATAAGCAAGCAAGGCACAATCCGCCAATAAGTGACCTTTGGAAAAGGCAGCCTGATTGGGGGAGATAAGTTCAATAATAGCTCTTTTCAACCTGTTGCAAAGAACTTTGCTGATAATCTTATACAACACATTACAGTAAGAGATAGGTCTGTAGTCTCCAAGCCCAGAAGAGTTAGGCCCTTTAGGGATGGGGGGTCAAAAAAGTATGATTGACTTGACGAAGAATTTTACCAGAACGGAAAAAGGAGAGGACAACATTCGTAACATCTCTACCAATAATATTCCAAGAAATCTGGTAAAAGAACCCATTGAAACCATCAAGCACATGAGCCTTATCAACTCCAATCTGAAACATCGCTTCATTAACCTCCTCATCAAGAATGGGTCGCTCAACCCAAGAAGCAGCCTCAACAGTAAGAACTCTCTTAGTTGTAAGGCAAGGGAACACCCTCCAGTAATAAGCCTGGTTATGGAGAGCTGTATAAAATTTGGGCCCATCAACTTTAATCTTATTAATGGTGTCATCACGTGACCCATCCATAGCAATAAGATGACCAAGACTATTATGACTTTGTCTTGCTTTCATTACGGTGTAAAAGAAACAGGTATTACGATCCCTGAGATGCAACCAATCATGTCTACTTTTTTGCCTCAAATTGGCCTCCTCTATATCAATAGCATCTGCCAACTGATTGATTAAGACATGCTCTCTCCTTTGATTTTCAACACAAAAACGCAAATCGGGATTATTTTGCACGGATGCAAGTGATCGCGCCTGGATATACACCCGGAAAACGACTGTAGTCTTACCGCAAGCGCACGGTGAAGTGGCGAGCTGGTAACGAACACAGGGAGGACAAATGACAGTACTCTATCTTGATCACCTAGCTATATATGGTAGAATGGAATGGTTTGGATAATAATGTCACTATCGTTCAAATAACAAATAGAATTCTATATAATAAAAGCATCTAGGGCTAGGGAATTCCCACTACGGATCGTCACTTATCCTTGTGGATCATGAATCTCAATGTTGCAAGGGCTTGAATTAAGGTGAACAAGTCGTACTGAATATAGAACCAAGCTCATGCTCTCGCGCTATTGCCGGTCTATAGCAACCTAGATTAGGGCCCACTCTTGTGCAAACCCTAACCTAAGCCACTAGCATGAAGATCGACATCATCGTCCAATCGCACCTCGAGCCCACTCTCGTGCAAACTCGAGCTACAATCTAGGTTATGATAGTTCGTATTCGTCCAATCTCTTGCAAACAAATATGGGTATAGATTTATAATAAAAATCCTAGCTTTGGTCCAATCTCTTGCAAACCAAGTCTAGAGAATCTCAATTATAAACCTAAATCGAATATCTAGGCCTTTCCATCGATTAAAATTCAATCTCTTGCAAACCCCAATCAATGGAAATTCCTAGCTATTCGTAGTAAATCAATCACAACCTAACCGTCTATCAATCCTAGCAACAATTCAATTCATTCATCACAATTCTAAGATCGGATCCATATGGTTCATCCCTATGCCCTAGAATGGCGAAACTACTCACAATTCATCATAGCAATCTCAGAAATAACAAATAAGATCATAGCGCAATTCATGATTGAGAGAAAACAATTCATAAAAACAAGAAATTTAGATAGAAAGAACAAATCAAATTGCGCGTCATTGATCTCCAGCTGAGAATTACAATAAGAATAGCCGTCAAAATTAAATTCAAGTCTCTCCCCAAACTAGGAATAAAAACTAGCCTTAAATACAAGTCAAAATCGTCCAGAAAATCCTGACAGATTTGCCCTGGTGCAGCCAAATCCCCTAATTCGCGACACGGTCGGACTGCGCCACTTGGCCGAGTGGAACATGTCACTCGGCCGAGTGACAACCCCAAAGTAAAACAGAGAAATAGGGGGTTTCGGGGGTCTGTCACCCAGTCACACTCGGACGAGTGGTCTTCTTCACACGGCCGAGTGAGCTTTCTTGTTCGGCCGAGTGGGTCTTCTCCAAATTCCAGTAAGTCGGATGATTTTCGGGGGAAAATCCATGTCATTCTCGGACGAGTAGGCTTCTTCACTCGGCCGAGTGAGATTTCTGACTCGTTCGAATGGACTTTGACTCAACGTGCTCCTGTATCCGTTTCACTCGGCCGAGCACGTTCCTTCATTCGGCCGAGTGAACTCTCTGTTCGGCCGAGTGGGCTGCTTCTGTGGCTCTTTCTTCTCCTCCTCGCTTCTTCGTCGATTCTATCGAACTTCTTCCTCTTCTGTTCATCATCTAGCACTGCTAGCTCCTCAATGATGCTGTGGGCGACGCTCCGGTGCGCGTGAAAGTCCCTTGATCTCATTTTTGCTCCAGATCGCTCCATATTTCCTGAAATACGACAAAAACAAGAAATAGTGAAAAGCAACGCGATATCGTCGAATAATCGTTAAAAAATGCAATATGAGCGATCGAAATGACAAGAAAACATGCAGAAAAAAGGTGTAAAATAAGGAGCGATCAAAATCCCCCAAGCTTACCTCTTACTTGTCCTCGAGAAAGATGAGTAAAAAGGCGAACCCGGCGGGTAAAAATAAGGAAAAAGGAAAAAGAAGATAGAAAAGAAAACGAAGAGGGATGTGCTAGATCATTTTCTCAGGACGCGGAGCTGCTTACTCAAATAGCATACGACGAATAAAAACATGCCAAAGATTTTTATCTCGATATCATGATCATATATAAATGCATTCGATATAGAAACCTAAGAATATCAAAACAATATGAAACATGAAATTATTCTAGAATTAGCATCGTCTGAGGCATCTAAAGTAATATACATAATCATAGATCGTACACTTTTCAATTGATCGCTTTCTATTTGGGGTATAAGAGGTATCACACAATATGTGGCAATAAGAATAGAAAGAAGTGCTATTCATGAAATGCATGCCAAATTTCAATTCGTGGACTTCGTAGTACTCCTAGTAATCTCACTGAGTATAGAAAATTACCTAGCTTAGGTCGCCATGCACAGACAAGTAGTCACTCTCTCATACATCATTGGATCCTCTCCTCCAAGCTTATCTATAAGCGTGGTGACATCAAATAGAACGATACAACTTCTTCCCATTTTTGAAGCTCCAAGAAAAATAAATGAGGGAAGAAAGAAAGAAAGAAATGGGATCGTGTATGAACTTCTTTTTGTTTCTCTCCTTTTTTTCTCTTTTTTTCTTTTTTTTGAGAATTCATAAACACAATAACAATCCCAAATCAAAAGATAGAGAGATATGCATGTATTTTTTTCTTTTTGATTTTGGGGTGTTGGAGCTTGGACTTTATAGCAAGGGGAAGATGCCCATATAAGATTTGCTAAAGGGGGATTCACCAATGATTTTCAGTATAGAAACGATGTTCGAGATACGTGGAGAAAGAAAAATATGCGACTCTCAGTTCACTCTTTAGAATGTGCACGACAACTTTCAGCAGAGTAATATAATCTACTCAGTTTGATTTCAGAAAGTAAACTAATCCAGTTACATCAAATTGGCCGAGTGACGATAGTCCACGCGGCCGAGTATGGAGATCCACTCGTCCGAGTGGCATAGGAAAATTCACCATCAAAAGAGGCCGACTTACTGGAAAAGTACAGGCGATTTCAGAGTTTCGACTCTGCTGAGTACTGAATGCCCCTCGGCCGAGTGAGTAAAGTCACTCGGCCGAGTCACTTCCGAAGACAGACCCCCCAAGACCCCCGACTTACTGGAATTTTACAGGGTCTGTCACTCGGCCGAGTGACATTTGTCACTCGGCCGAGTGAGCCGCCCCGCCTGCTGCGTAAACTGTGATTTCTGGGCTGCACAGGGGCATTTTTGTCACGATTTTTTGGGCGATTTTGAGGGGTATTTAAACCCAGTTTTTGCCCTAGTTTAGAGAACTTTTTGATACTTTTGGCAGCCTTTTTAGATATCTTTTTAGATCATTAGATTTAGCTTTTCTCTTGGAGATTAAAAGGTTATTTTTGTTGGATGCTATTGGGTTCTCATTGGTTTGTCTCTTTTCTTATCAAAAAACTCTATTTTTATTGATAATTTCTCTATTGCAATGAATTGTGCTGAATTTGTCATTGATTTTCTCATGAATTGCATGATGATTAGTGAGTAGTTTTATCGTCTTAGGGCATAGTGATGAACCCTATGAACCCTATTTCTAAATTGTGATTGGTGAAACTCTTGCTAGAATCGATTAGGGTTAGGTTGGGAATTATTAATTACGAATGGCTAGGGATTCATATCGATTGGGATTTGCAAGAGATTGGGTCCCAATTGATAGGAAGCCCTAGAAATTCGATATAGATTTACGATTGGACTTCTCTAGAATTGGTTTGCAAGAGATTGGGCCAAGGCTAGGATTTTTAATCGGGTTTCTACACCAATATCCGTTTGCAAGAGATTGGACGGGTAGGAACTATCTCAACCTAGGTCGTAGCTCGAGTTTGCACGAGAGTGGGCTCGAGATACGGTTGAACGATGATGTCATTCTTCACGCTAGCGGCTTAGGTTAGGGTTTGCAAGAGATTGGGCCCTACCCTAGGTTTGCTATAGACCGGCAATAGCGCGAGAGCGTGAGCTTGGTTCTACATTTAGTTGCGACTAGTTCACCTAAAATTCAAGTCTAGCAATGATATAACCTACGAATCACAACGATGTGATACGGTCCGTAGTGGGGATTCCCTATCCCTAGGCACTTTATTTTATTGATATTTCTATCGACATTCGAACGATTGTGAAAATTTTACCCCAAATCATTCTCGACCATTTCGATAGCTAGGTGATTAGAAGGAGACACTGTCATTGTTCCTCCCTGAGTTCGATACCCGCTCGCCACTACACCGTGCGCTTGCAGTAAGACTACGAGTCACTTGTCCCGGGTGCGTGTGCATACCAGGACGCGATCAAGTTTTGGACGCCGTTGCCGGGGAGGCGACAGTGTTTTATTCTCTTTACTTAGTGTCTTCTTTTTCTTTTATTACTTTTGTCTTTTTACTCCTTATTCGTGCTAACAATTCCTTTGAAACTCTGTTTTCCTTTGCATGTACACGAGATCTACGGCGAACCCCGAGAAAATATTATTTGATCCGGAGATCGAACGTACTGTGAGGAGGATCAGAGCTGAGAGAAGGCACGCTACGGAGGACAATTGTATGAACCGTGCGGAGACACCGGAGGAGCTAGCCGCACGTATGGCGATGATCATATCCATCAGAGATAGGCTTCGGCCTAAGACTTCTTCCACCACATCATCCATCGCCATGCCGGAACTAGCGACGGACAAGAATTTTGAGCTAAAGACGGGATTGGTAGTATTGATGCAACAAGACCCGTTTCATGAGAATGCCCGTGAGAATCCGCATTATCACATCCAGCTTTTCTTGTCCAAGTGCGCCACCTTCCAAATGTCGGGCGTGTCTGTTGATGCAATCCGACTGCGACTCTTCCCCTTCACACTCAAAGATAAAGCATTATATTGGTTGAGAATGTAGGTGGAAGGTACATTCACCACTTGGGATGAGTTGGCGAGCGCCTTCGTTGACAAATTCTACCCGCCTTCCAAGACGGTGAAGATACGGAGTGCTCTCATGTCCTTTAAACAAGGACCGCAGGAGACCCTCTATGAAGCATGGAAGCGCTTCAAGGATTTACAACATCAATGCCCCCATCACATTATAGAAGATTGGGAACTTGTTCACAGTTTCTACAATGGACTCCAACCGGGCACGAAGCAAATTATTGACACAACCGCCAATGGAGCCATACTATCAAAGACCCCGGATGAAGCTACGGCCTTATTAGAGGAGATGGCCTCTAATAATCAACAATGGGGCGACGAGCGATGTCATTCTTCTTCCTCCTTAAAGCCCACTAGTATATATGAAGCCAAGGCCGCAGCGGAGCTTTCAAACAAATTTGACTCTCTCCACAAGGTGGTGGAGAGATTGGAGAAATATATCACCGAGCCACATGGAGCACCCTCTACATCTACGTCGGTAACCAATATGAGTGATTGGCAAGACCAATCTCAAGCCATGTATGTAGGAGGGGACAATGGAGAGGGAGCCTTGGAGCAAGTACAATATATTACGGGGAACTCCGGATATTGGGCCAACCCGGCCAGTAGAAACCATCCGGGCTTTTCATATGCAAACAATGATGGTGCTTTGAACCCCCCCCCCCCCCCCCCCCCGCCACAACAACTTCCTCAAGCTCGGCCTCCACTACCACAACCTCAGTATCAACCGAGGGGTCCACCGCAACAAAATTACCTGCCAAGGCAACAAACGGGACCATATAGACCCCCCAGGGTACAACCAAGGTTGGAGAGCTCTCAACCCACCTCAAGCTTAACCACGATCGGACCACGAAGCTATGGTGGAGGAATTCATGGTGGAGCAGAGAAAGATAAATGCTAAGTTGATGGCGGGACAAGATTCCCTAAGTACCGTCGTCGCTCAACTTGGAGAGCAACTTGCGTTGCTCAACAAGAACGCCCAACAATTGCCGGCTCAACCTGAGCCCAATCCACGGAGCAACACCGGACACATCAATGCGGTGGTTGCGGTTACAACAAGGGGCGGGAAGGATACCACTCCCGCTATGACCCAAAGCAAGCAACCCGTGGTGGAAATTTTGGAAGAAAAAGAACCGGCAATTGAAGAGGAGAGCCAAAAGGAGCCGATTGGAGAAGGAAATTCTAAAGTGGTAGAGCCACTTGATGAGCGCCGCTACATGCCACCGGTGTCGTTTTCACAATGGCTAGCTAGAGCCAAGATAGAGAAAAGGCTCGCCAAGTTCCTAGAATACTTGAGGGGAGTAAGCCTCAATATTCCTTTCTTAGATGAAATTGTGGAGATCCCGTCTAACGCGAAATTCTTGAAGGATTTGATTTCGGAAAAGAAAAGAAAGGAAAAAAATCATGCTTGCGGAACAAGGAACTTGGTTTACCCGGAAGGAGAAGGAGCCGGCGAAATTAAAGGATCCCGGGAGTTTCCGCATCCCTTGCACACTAGGAGGCGTCCCTTTGCAAAAAGCTCTAGTTGACTTGGGCATGAGTGTGAGCCTTATGCCCCTTAGCATGTTCCGGAAATTGAACACGGGCACCGACTTGAAGCCGACCGACATGAGAATTCAACTTGCGGACGGTCGGATTACTAGGCCGGTAGGGATCGCAGAGAATATTCCACTCCAAGTTCCGGGAGGGATATGCTTGCCTTATGATTTTGTCATAATGGACATCAAGGAAGAGGGCGACACTTCGCTCATACTTGGACGCCCGTTCCTCGTAACCGCCGGTGTTATCGTCGACGTGCGTGAAGGAACTCTATCCTTGAATGTCAGGAACATAGAAGTCGAGCTTCACATACCCAAGGCCAAGAAACATATGCCCTATCACGAGGAGTTAGACTATGTGGATCTTCTCAATGAAGTGATTGAAGAAGCAATCCCCCACTCTATTGGTGCTCTCCATGATGACGACTTCGAAGAAGGCCAAGCTTCGGGTGAAGAAGAGAAGTTGGAGGACCCTCTAGATAGCTCCACGGATGGTGATGAAGGCGACGCTGATGTCGCAAGAATACAAGAGCTTTGCAAGCTCTCAAAGGCCAAGAATCCGAAGAAAGCTCCACCGAATCGAAGATCGGTGTCACCGGCCAAGAAGAAGATAGGAACAAGCTTTAGCTTGGGGGACTTATCCCCTAACATTGCCCATGATGAGGAGATGTCGAGGAAGACCGATGATCATCATGACCCCAATCCAAGCGGCCTTCCCGACAAGTTTGACGGGCGCATCTCGTATGCACCCAATATCGCGAGCTAAACGAATATCTAAAGGGGTCGAGCTCATGACCTTAAACGAGCGCTTGTCGGGAGGCAACCCGACGGTTTTTACGTTGTTTTTATTTGATTTTCATTTTTTGGTTTAGCCTTTTATTAGTTTTTAGAGTTTTATGTCCATGAAAATCGTGACAACGGGTCTTAATTTTCATGACTGGAGAAGGAGAAAGGGAGATCAATAATATGGAGGATGATTGAGGCAAGGAAGAGCGCTCCAGGAACGCACTCAGGCCTTAGGAGGAGGAAGAAACAGAATGGAGGAAGAAAAACAGAGACTGGAGCGAAAACGAAGAGATGTTGCAGAAAACAGCACACCACTCGGCTGAGTAGAATATGCCACTCGGCCGAGCAAAGACTCCACTCGGCCGAGTGGAGCACCAAACAGGGAAGTTTCTGCAGACCAACTCTCTGTCAATTTCTGTAAGTTTTAGTTTTAATTGCCACTCAGGCGACTGACTTGTCACTCGACCGAGTGAAACTAATACCCTCCTAGTTCAATGAAATTGCCGAGTGGCAGATCCACTCGGCCGAGTAGAGTTTTTCCATTCGGCCAAGTGAAGCAAAGCCACTCGGCCGAGTCGTAAGTGGCGAAGGATATTTTCAAACTGTTTAGTTTATGCCGCTCGACCGAGTGACATCGCCACTCGGCCGACCGAGTCGTAACAATTCCTATATAAAGAGGAATCGCAGCGGCGCGATTTGCAAGACTCGAAAACCTGCTGCCGTTTCATTTCCCCCCTCACCCGCTGCGATACCCCGACCCCTCGCCCGCTGCGACTCCTGCCGTGACCGAGCCGACCCCCCCGCCAGCGATCGACCCCCCTCGATCGCCGACGATCGGCCACCACCCACCTCGCCGGCGCCGGCCGCCACCGCCTCCGATCGCCCGTTTTTCGACCCAAAAATCCCATTTCTCCCTGTTTCTCTTGATTCGTATGCCCGTTGAGCCCCACACCCAAATTAATTTTCATATCTATCTATTATCCCCTATCTCCCCCATATATATTGAATATTATTCGCTGATTTGATCGTTTGATTTGCAGGCTAGCTTGGGGGAGCTTTGGGGAGCTTTTAGACGCGCATTGAGCTTCGCGGCGGAGGCGTCTCTTCGCACACACGGCTGTTCGCTCTCACGGAGTGTTCAGGTATACTCGTTCCATCATTTAACACGGCGTACTACTTATCTGGTTAGGACACGTCTCGCGGCACACATGCCGCCGTGCACTAGGCCGCGTACATGGGGATCCGCTGCCAAGCGGAAGAGGACCGATGATCCTGGTCCCTCTTCCGCTAGGGAGGACTCCCCTCCACCTAGCCTGCCACCGCCACCGCCACCTACACAGCCGATCCATGCTGATCTTGTCCCTCCACCCGCTCCCGTTGTCGGGCCGATAGGGATTACGTTTCGAAATGACGCACACCGCGCCAGATTCGAGCGTATCTACCATCGCTCGATAGTACCCTCTAGGTTTTCACACCTAGCTGACTTAGACCGCCTAGGGGTACTCGAGGGGCTTCTCACGTTGTACGACAACATGGGATGGCGTGACTTTTTGTCGGTGTCGGCAGATACTTGCATCCGTCCGACACTTGAGGTCCTCAGTTCTATTGACCGGACCCCTGGGGGATGCTCGTTCCGTTTGATGGATCGAGAGTGTGAGATCACTCTCGACATGCTTAGAGCGTTCTTCCAGTGGCCCGCCATCCCTGACCCTGACCGAGCCTACGCTCCTACGCACATCCCACCCCCGTCGTTCGACACCTCCACCTTCTGGACACGGATCACGGGATCCCCACTTGCCTTTGACCCTAGTAGGGCCAAGGCCTCAGCTATCCTTCACCCCTGCCTCCGCATTGCACATCACCTCATGGCGACTACTTTTCTCGTGAGGTACGAGCCCGGGACCATGTCTACGCCAGAGCTCTACATGCTCTACGCAATGACTCGCCCCAGGGTTCTAGATAGGGGTAGCGATGACCTGGTCCCCGCCGTCGAGATCGACATTGCTATTTGGTTTTTGGACCGCATCATCATTGCGGTGAGCGCTCGCTCACCTATCTGTTGCGGTGGTCTGATCACCTTTTTGGTCCTTATGACTGGAGTGGACCTACCTGACGACTTGCGTCGACCTCCGGGCCCCACCGCACTTTCCATAGATGTTATGGCCCGGATGAAGATGCTTCATCCCCACGGTCGCCAGCACTGGGTGTGGTTGCATGGTCCCTTCAGCGCTGACTACATGGTTCTTCCAAGCCCCGCTCGGACACAATTAGACCGGCTCACGGGGACTGGATTCCAGCGATGGATCTCCTCATCCCCGCTGCCTAGGTGCTTGAACCCGAGGATGCTGAGCAGGCACCCCATGCACCACCGGTTGACCCCATGATCCCTCAGCCTGCACTTGCACTGTTTGCACCTCCCGACACCTCTGTCCACACGTCTGCTAGTGTCGGGAGCACTTTAGCTGAGTCCACCACCACCACCACCACCGAGCCTATGTACGTCGGGCCCCTTTCCATACTGAGCCCCGAGCGTCCACCCACCATACTTGAGAGCGACGAGTCTTCCTTTACTGCCGCCGTGGAGACCCTCTCCTGATTGCTGTCCTCGAATCCTGGGGAGTCATCTTTTGTGACCTACACAGCCTCCCCAGTCATCGACCTTTCGGTCTCCACCGCCGCTGTCTTTACTGAGAGTGTCGTGACATCTCTCCCCACTTCTGCGTCACTGCCATCTCCTGCTGCCTCGTCGCCCATTTTGATCTCCACCGCTGTTGGTGCTGCTTCTGCTTCGACCCAGCCTGCGTCCCAGCCTCACACCGAGTCTGGGCATCCCTTAGTGAGCACAGCACCCCTTCCACACTTTCCTGCTGGCCCC
>JAULAV010003579.1:0-24963 GCA_030789695.1 Scilla litardierei
ACTCCCCGAATGGCAAACCAGTAACAAGCGCAAATTCCACATGACCAAAGGTATACGAATGGCCCGCTATGTTGAACTTCAATGCGCGTTTATTAGGGCTGGTACTGCTTTCAACCTCCCCTCTAGATAATAACCAATGCAAAGTCGGACTTTGTATTGGGAATTTCTCAAGCTTAGACAAGTACTCTATGAAATGGTACTCCTTCAACATTTTCTGGTAGGCATCTTCGCCCAAGTATGCCCTAGCCTCTCTTATGCATTCCACAGAAGCCCGATTGTTAACTTTGATTTTACCCATCTACATATCGCAAAACATATCAGGATATTAGATAATTAAGTTAGCGTATAACAGAGTAAGCGTATAACATCGTATTTTACAAAAAAAATAATACAAAAACATGATGCTCATGGCATAAAAGTGATTCCTAGTTAGGTATGTAGCATTATTCCTTCAAATTAACTTATATGCACTGATTTACGCTGATATACACTAATTTGCACTGATATGCGCTGATATGCGCTTCTATATTTCACGTAAAACAGCGTTTACTAACGTATTCCAACGTATTTTACCGCATATTGATGCACATATCCAATTAAGCAAGTTTAGTGGTATGCACAACTCCAAGTCAGCGTATAGCACAAATCAGACAAATTATTTACCTAATAAATCAGCGTTTTACAGCGTATAACATCGTATTTTACCAAAAATCTACTAAAACATGATGCTCATGGCATAAAAGTGATTCCTAGTTAGGTATGTAGCATTATTCCTTCAAATTAACTGATATGCACTGATTTACGCTGATATACACCAATTTGCGATGATATGCGCTGATATGCGCTTCTATATTTCACGTAAAACAGCGTTTACTAACGTATTCCAACGTATTTTTCCGCATATTGATGCACATCTCCAATTAAGCAAGTTTAGTGGTATGCAAAACTCCGCGTCAGCGTATAACACAAATCAGACAAATTATTTACCTAATAAATCAGCGTTTTACAGCGTATTACATCGTATTTTACGAAAAAACTACAAAAACATGATGCTCATCGCATCAAAGTGCTTCCTAGTTAGGTATGTAGTATTATTCCTTCAAATTAACTGATATGCACTGATTTACGCTGATATACACCAATTTGCGCTGATATGCGCTGCTATGCGCTTCTATTTGTCACGTAAAACAGCGTTTACTAACGTTTTCCAACGTATTTTACCGCATATTGATGCACATCTTCAAACAAACTTATTTTGCTTAACATGCAAGTTATGTAGTGTGAGCATCAAGAATTTGAAAATGCTATACCTTAACAATTTTTTACTTGCGATATCGTGTAACTTTGAACATGCAATAACTTCTCATTTAATTTTACAGGGTATTCATGGCGTGGAGTATTGCCAAAATGAGAATTTTTTGAACATGCAATAACTTAACATCTTCGTATTCTTCTCAAATTGTTTTCTTCCCAAAACCCTAAATTAATACCCAAAAAAAACTTTTACAAAATCGCAAAAAAATTCCAAAATGGGAAGCTAAATGCTAAATCACTTACCTGGTTCAACAAAAAGCCGCTTGAGGCTTGGTACGGCGGTGCTGTGATTTCTGCGTCGTTTGCGCTTTGCGATGGCTACGCCGTATGAGTTGGCGAAGCGGCGAAGTGTTTGAGGGTGCGTTGTTTGGGAGCGTTGCAGCTACGTGAGATGCGGATCAGGACGGGCACGCCGGAGGGACGGTCGGAGAGGAGGAAGATGGGCGATTTGGGCGGCAAATTGGAGGATTGCAAACGTCGGTGAAAATTGGGTTTCGCAGGGTTTTACCTTTTTACTTTTTGGTTTAATTTTTGTGAATTAGCCAGGGGTATTTTCGTCACTATTTTCATTAGGGTGTTATTTTAGCCAAGTTTTTAAACTTGGTGTTATAAATTAATACCCCTTGTTGACCGGTGTTATTTAATCTATTTTCTCCTTTTATCAACTCTTTTGTCTTAGTCAGCTTGTCCTGGTCAGCCATAGAATTCAAAAATAGTCATCAAATGTAATATAGATATACGTACTTATGTATGTATATATGAGAATAATATGTATCATATGACATATAAGATATCTCTCTTATATATGCAGACATGTCATATTTTTCTCTATATAATAAATATGTGACAAAAAGTACATCCCCATATGACACATTATGCTTTGTGGGCGAAAATATACCACATATGTGTATATGAGAGATCTTTCATATGTCATATGATATCCATTATTATATATATAGCTAGCTATTTATGGTCTTTGGATTTAAATGAACGGTGAAGATCTATTTACCCAAAAAAATGTGTTTTATATAACATTTTTGACTATGGTCAAACCCAAAAATTAACCAACTCCTAATTTTTCTCACCCTACACACACGCTGTCCTCCAATTTATCATTGTTCTTCTTCATGTCTCTCCATTTTTATAAGCTTATGAAAAAGAAAAACGAGAAAATAAGATTATGAAAAGAAAGATCAATCAAGCAGTCAAACGAGAAAAATAAGATTTGAGTACATTTTTTCTATTGTGATACATGGCTTATGTGCAGTCAGGGGCGGAGCCATGCTTGGGCTAACCTGGGCTATAGCCCAGGGTAGCTTTTGGGTTTAAGGTTATATATATATACTTTGTTATTTAAGATTTAATGAATGTCCAATTGTAGCCTAGTGGTTGATTGAGAGTGTGCTTCGTGTATTGGTCCAGGCTTCAATTCCTACCATTGTTCTCTATTTTATTTTTGGCCAAAAGGTATAATAAATCCAATCCAAACCCGATTTTGTAAACGAGTTGGCAGTTGCGCACTGATGAATTATTTTTTATTTTTGGCCAAAAGGTATATGATTTTAAATCTATAACATACCTGATTTTGTAAACAAGTGGGCACAAATGAGTGGATTTCTTTCGGATCGGTTTACAATACTTGACCCAGATTAAATATCCGTGTCTTCTTCTTCAAATCAAAATCGAATATCTCCCGTTCCATTTTTAATACTGAAACTGGTAAATGAATTTATCACCATTGTTACCCATCAAAATTTTCAAAGAAACTCAGATTGCAAGGGCCACCTAAAAGTAATCTGGGCTGTAAGGCTGGAAGAATGATCAGAACAAGGGGAAAACATGGGACTGAGCTAAAAATAACCTGACATGCAGCCCGACTAACTCACAACATAACTCTACCTATGACTGCTGGTGGTCCCAAAACCTGTGCTTGCTGCGATCTTCCTGCCAACATACCCAGTGCCAGGGTATGGTTTCATTATTTTGACACTTAAATAGTACTTCATGGAAGATATCAAGAACTAAACCATTCAACCTAATAACCATTTGGTGTATTTGTTGGCTTCTTGATCGTCGATCAGTGTCGGAGCCACTCTTGGGCTTATTAGGGCTGCAGACCAGGTACGTTCTTGGGTGTGTGCGCACGCGCGCGCTCATAATTTAGCGTCAAAATCCCAAGGGCCAAACCAAAGTCCAGTGTAATAAATCTCTAAATTGACACAGAGGAATAGCAGCTACAGCTATGCCCAACCGAGACATCAACAAATAGCCAAAAAATCGCAAATTTCGCCATCACAACTCTCAACCGCGTCCATCGTGTTTGTTTGCTGGACCGTAGGCCGCAACCATCACCTTATCATATTCACCACAGATCGTAATTTACCGGTAGCCCAGGGCAGAAAAAATTCCTGGCTCCGCCCTTGTGTGTAGTATCATATTTGCTTCCCCAAAGATATTATACAATCAAAATGTCCCATCTGGATTACAATGTTAGGCGGCTAACAGTGACTCAAGTTTTGTATCAAGCTGACAATAACTTTGCTTATCCAGATGATTTACAAAAGCAAAAAAGAAAATGGAAAAAATACAAAAAAATGCCAAAAATCTAAGTATTAAACTTCAACATTCTTCTAGTCCCAATGTCTCGTGCTGTTTTTTTGGAAATGAAACAACAATAAATTAAAAATAAATCGTATATTTGCTTCTCTTAAACACACTAGAAGGAAGCAGAAGTTATATGAAAATAAGAAAAAGATAAAGAAAATAGAATTGGAATTAAGTCACACATATAATATGGATTTGCTAAGATAGAATGGAGAGGGAACTTAGGGAAGAAAGGACGATCACCATAAACTAATAGAAAATAAAATAATATGAGTTTTTGTACAGAGCTTGATAATACAACGATGATGACTCAAGTTCTCCAAATTGAAACGAGGGAGAGAGCACATCAGAACAGACTCGATCTTTTTCTAGAATTGAGAATAACATAAAAAATTAGATTTTGACCAAAAAAGAAAATTAAAATAAGACCTACCGGAAATAAAGAAATCAGACATACTCTTTCTATTCTCTCTAAAAACGAAAAATTCTCTCTCAATGGCAACAAAATCAGGCAAACACGAGATTTCGAAATGGCGATGAGTTTGCCGAATTTTTTTAAAATGAAATGCTTTAGGGAGTTTGGTCTTGCATTTGCTATCCTCGATGACGGTAACGATGTTGGCTCTAGTGCTGACCTCCATCCCACCATCGATAAAATCATTGCCGTTGTCAAGATTTTAGAGGATGAGATCACAGAGCTGGCGGTAAATCGACGAGGTTGATGTGCCTTTGCAATTGGATCCTGGATGCCTTCTAGAAGCATATGATGACGAGCTCGGCTTTTTGCCTACAATCTAAACATTGCAGTGCTTGTTGATCGATGGTGGAGATGTGCTTTGCAAAGTTGAAGAACCTCTTCTATTCAAATTAAATTAGGTCTAATGTTTAAGAAGTTGAATATCTATTATACATTTGAGGGCCTTTTTTGAATCTTTGTCCTACGTGGCTGGGTTTGTCTCAGTCATATTTTGGCTTGATGACGAGGATGCTGACTAGAATAAGATGATGGGTTAGAGAAAGTTTTAGGGAGAAAAATTGTATTTGAAATTTCAAAATTTGAAAATTTGAAAACTATTGTTGAAAAGGGTTGTCGCATGTGGCACCCCTTTGTCCTACTAAGACAAAGTGGTTGGAAGAGTGGGGCCCAATGTGGTGTGGATGAGGGGTTGTGTGTTGTGGTGTAACCCCCAAAAAGACCCACCACATTCCGCTTATTTACAAGCTTGCTATTGCTTTTTCATAGAACCCAAAGACTCCTTATCTTACCCTTATTGAGGATGTTAGTTTAGTTTTTGGCCCAAAGCATAATTTAATTAGTATTAGTCAACTATGTGATAGAGGTCACAAAGTTGTTATTACTAGTGATGCATGCTTAGTGTCTGATGGCTCTATGTAAAATGTTTTGATTAGAGGTAAACGTAGAGATGATATTTATATTTTGTCATTGTATCATGATTCAAAAGTATGCTTGATAGCATCATCTTGTGATCCTTTCATATGTCATATGAGATTTGGACACATTAACATTAAGAATATAAATAAGATCTTTAGAAAAGATTTGGTAAATGGTTTGCCCAAAATGAATTTTAAACATGAAAAGATTTGCGAATCTTGTCAACTTGTTAAATTACATAAAAATACTTTTAAGAGTATATGTGCTCTTAATTCTAAAAGGCCACTACAACAGCTTCACATGAATCTATTTGGTCTTTGAAGAGTATCCTCTCTCAATGGTAATATCTCAATGGTAATATATATGCTTTTGTCATTGTTGATGATTATTCATGTTATATTGGGTATTATTTTTAGTCAATAAGAATGACGTTTTAAGTGAATTTGAAATATTTTCAAATGTATTTAAAAATCACTTTCTTTTTAAAAATTATTTCTATTTGTACTCATTACGATGGTCAATTTGAAAATAAATCTTTTTTAAAAGTTTTGCAAAAATCACGGTTTCACACATAACTTTACTTTTCGTAGAGCTGCTCCACAGAATGTGTTAGTTGGACAATAAACAGAACACTCCAAGAGTGTGCACGCACAATGTTTGTGAAATCAACCTTCGAATATAGCTTTGAACGGAAGCAGTTTTCACAGTTCGTGATGCTCAAAATTGGGTATTTATTGGACCACCTTTTAACAGAACCCCATATGAACTAGTTTACCAAAAAGTTTCTGTAGTTTCTTATCTTTATTTCTTTGGTTGTAAATGCTATATACTGAACATCAAGGAAACCTGGATAAATTTGACCCCAAATCTGATGATGGAATATTTATTGGTTACTCCTCACATAATAAATCATATAGAATTTTCAACAAGAGAACACTTACGGTTGATGAACGCTTGCATGTTTCTTTTAATGAATATCTTAGTAATGCATCGCATGTTATTGATGATCATGCTGATATTCTTGTAAATCATCTTGTTCATGAACATGCTACTACTTTATTGCATAGAGCATTCACTAAAACTACACAACATCCTGATACGATTATCACCTATGACAGTAGGCGCAAGAAGACGAAGGAGTAATTGCTAGGCGCACCGACGATTTTGGGGAGATTTCTTTATGCATTATTTGTTTTGTTTTGTTTGTTGTACGCACTACGCCTAATCATTATATAAGTGATGGTGTGGGCTAGGGTTAGTGCATCGAATTTTGTAGCCGTCTTTTGACATTCCCTAGAGTTCGCCGAGGAGATCTAGAAGAGAGTTTTAGGCTTTTCCCTTAGCAAAAGCTAGGAGAGTGGCCAACTCTCCCAAAATTGGCTACTTATCTACTGTAAACCCTATTTCCATTCAAATAAAATCCCCAAATCCATTCTACAAACCCTAGTTCGCATCAATTTGGTATCAGAGCTCTGATCCAATGGCAACAACAAGATCATTTACGGCGAAATCTCTGGAGGAAAGGTTAGATGCGGAAATCGTCGAGAGGAAGAAAGAAACGGTGGATCTCATCGAGAAGATCGCCACGGTCACATCTGAACTCAGATCTGAACTCAGATCTGATATGAAGGAGAATATGGAGCAAATGAATGAGATGCTTACCCACTTCATGGCTCAAAACCTCACCGCTCCTCAGATCTCACAATCGAAGTAAGTAGCAACCTTAGATCTGAATCACCAATCAGATCTAAGTGGCAAAGGGAAGGCAACAATGATACCGGATCATGAGGGGGTGATCTTGGGAGGAGTAGATCCAGATCTAGATCTCGACGGCAACGACTGGCAAGAGGACTTCTCCGAAACCCTGGGGGAGAGCTCCGAGGAAGATCAACCCACGCGACGACGACGAAAGGCGCGTGCGGCAACCTCCCTGGGGGTGCCGACAGTCGACAGCCCCCCAGGGGGCTCGCAGGAGGCGGGCGACCCCCCAGGGGGCCGCCGAGACCGGGCGACCCCGCAGGGGGGTCGCGGGAGCAGGGCGACCCCACCTGGGGGCCGCTGAAGGCTGGCGGGCCCCAAGCGGGGCCGCCGAAGGCTGGCGACCCCCGAGCGGGGCCGCCGGAGGCGGGCAACCCCCCTACGGGGCCGCCGGAGGACGGCGGGCCTGCTAGGGCACCCGCGGGCCCCTAACAGGCCGCGCGGACTCCGAGGACCCCCCGCTCATGGCAGGGGGGATTTCGAGGGCCGTGAGAGGCGCGCCGGGTGCGCGAGATCAGGAGTACTACGAGGACGATGATTGGGCCCCGGAAGGACGACTGCGAGCTGAGATGCATGACCCGGAGTACGAGGACCACATCCGCCACCATGATGGGGAGTATGCGAAGGAGGATGAGCGGGTCAGGAGAGAGGATAGGAGATGGGATCTGGAAAGGGGCATATTTGGAGATCACCATCGCCAGCAGCGCTTGGATCGTTTTGACGGGGGGATCCACGTGCGGTTGACCGTATACGGAAGCTTAAGATGCCTTTATTCGAGGGTAGTGATGCCACGGGGTGGATCTACAAGGTGGAGAGGTATTTTGAGATGGCCAGACTGACGGAGGAGGAGAGGCTGCGAGTTGTTGCACTCTGTTTGGAGGGAGAGGCCCTGAATTGGTGGAGATGGAAGGAGCAGCAGAGACCTCTGAGGACCTGGGACGGGTTCAAGGAGGCGCGATTACACCGATTTTGAGACTCTCAGGCGGGCGGAGCTTATGAGCAGCTGCATGCTTTGAGGCAGGTGGGGACCCTGCGAGACTACATTAAGCAGTATGAGGTACTTACTAGTAGGGTGCGCGGGATGCCTGCAGAGTCCCTAGAAGGGTTCTTCATCGATGGATTGAAACCTACCATTAGGTATGAGCTTTGCATTCTCAGACCTCGTGGACTGGAGGAGCAGATGGAGCTAGCACTGACGGTCGAGGACAGGTTGGCAGATGAGTGCCGCGCCAGGGGGCGTTTGGAGGACAGTTTCCACGTCCACAGACTGTTCCAGGAGGACAGTCAGGCGTTGCAGGAGGGGGCCCGGCAGGCGGAGGGAGACCCGGGGATGTGAGACCAGGGGGGCCGTACAAGAGGATGACAGATGCGGAGATGCGGGATCGTAGAGCAAAGGGGTTGTGCTTCAAGTGTGACGAGAGGTTTACCCCAGGACACATGTGTCGCAACCAGGCCTTGAAAGTTTACGAGGTGTACGCTGAGGACCTGGAGGTGGAGCAGGCAGCGGAGGAAGCGGCAGAGCCCGAGGAGGACAGCTGACCTCTACTACTGGAGGCAGCCGAAGTCTCGCTTAGCTCCATAGCGGGGCTTACACGGGTGCACATCATGAAGCTGGCTGGTAGAGTTCGAGACATGGACGTGGTGATTCTGATAGATAGTGGGGCCACCCACAATTTCGTATCTCCTAGGGTGATTGAGGGCCAGGGAATACAGCTGACGGAGACGGAAGGCTTCGGAGTCATGCTCGGGACCGGCGTGGTAGAGCAGAGTAGAGGCATTTGTCGAGACTTGATGGTGTCCATACAGGGAGTGGTGGTCATCGGTGATTTCTTTCCCTTGAACTTGGGCAACGTCGACTGATTTTGGGATGCAGTGGTTGCAGTCGTTGGGGGAGACGAAATTCAACTGGAAGCTGCTGCTGATTGAGTTTCAGGTGGACGGCAGGAATGTTGTACTTTTGGGTGATCCGAGTTTGTGTTGTTCATAGGTGTCTTACAAGACTATGTCGAAGACACTTCAGGCGGAAGGAGGAGGATTCTTGATTGAGCTACAAGGGTTGGTGACAAACACGATCGCCGGAGAGACGATAGTACCACTGGAGGTTGAGCAGCTATTGCCGGGGTTTGAGGGGGTGTTCCAGCTACCCAGCGGTCTTCCACTGCCAAGGGATCATGAGCACGCTATTGTGCTTAGAGAGGGGGTGTCACCCATTAGTGTGCGTCTATACCGATACCCCCAGGTGCAGAAGGATGAGATCGAAAAGCTGGTTCAAGAGATGCTGCAGGCGGGGGTCATCCGGCCTAGTGCGAGTCCTTTTTCTAGTCCAGTGCTGCTGGTAAAGAAGAAGGATGGCAGTTGGAGGTTCTGTGTCGATTACCGGGCTCTCAATAAGGAAACTGTCCCTGACAAGTTTCCTATCCCGGTGATTGACGAACTACTAGATGAGTTACATGGAGCGGTGGTCTTCTCGAAGATCGACCTGAAGTCGGGATACCACCAGATCCGCATGAGGCAGGAGGATGTGCAGAAGACCGCCTTCAAAACTCACGAAGGCCACTACGAGTTCCTCGTCATGCCCTTTGGGCTGACGAACGCACCCGACACTTTCCAGTCGTTGATGAATAGGGTCTTCCGACCCTACCTACGGAGGTTCGTCCTGGTCTTCTTCGATGATATCCTAGTATACAATGCATCACTACAGGATCATCTGGGCCATCTTGAGATAGTACTGCGAGAGTTGGAGGACTATCAGCTACAAGCCAACCGGAAGAAGTGCTTTTTCGGACAGGCGCAGATGGAGTACCTGGTCACATTGTTTCGGCGGACGGAGTGGCGGACGATCGATCGAAGATTTCAGCTATATTGGATTGGCCGCAGCTAAAGACGATACGGGCCTTGCGGACGTTTCTGGGTCTCACGGGGTATTATCGGTGGTTCGTGAAGGGATACGACACCTTGGCGTGGCCCCTTACGGAACAGTTGTAGAAGGATAGTTTTTGTTGGGGGGAGGAGGCGACGAAGGCATTCCAGGCCCTCAAGGAGGCGATGACGATAGTGCCGGTGCTAGCACCCTAGATTTTGAGAAGCAGTTTATGGTGGAGTCGGACGCGTAGGGCTTCGGGCTGGGGGCCGTGTTGATGCAGGAGCAGCGGCCGATCGCCTACTTCAGCCAGGTTTTATCTTCCAGGGCTAGGTTGAAGTCTGTCTATGAGAGAGAGTTGATGGCAATCGTGCTGTCAATACAGAAGTGGAGGCCATACCTATTAGGGAGAGTTTGTGGTATGAACATATCAGCGGAGTCTGAAGTACCTCCTGGAACAGCGCATGGGGCAGAAGAGCACAAGAGGTGGTTTTCCAAGTTGAGCGGGTACAAGTTCGAGATTCACTACAAACCCGGCTCGAACAACAAGGCGGAAGATGCGCACTCCCGACGAGATGATGGGGTGCAGGTGGTAGCTCTTTCTATTCCGATGATGTTGAGGAGCGACGCCTTGCTAGCAGAGATTGAGGCAGATGAGGGGCTGCGGCAGATTAGGGAGGCTATAGGGGGGATCTACAGACTTTCCGGGTTATACATTAGAGGAGCGAATACTGCTATACCGGGGAAGGCTGGTGATTCCACGTATTTCTAATCACATTCCTACTCTCTTTCATGAGTTCACGGCAGCGCCGTGGGAGGCCACTCGGGAGGATACCAGACGTATCAGATGATGGCTCGGGAGCTCTATTGGCCAGGCATGAGGAAGGATATCGCGAGGTTGGTCTCGGAGTGTGATATACGTCATCGCTACAAATACCAGGCGACATCCACAGCAGGTCTTTTACAGCCATTGGATTTACTAGAGAGGGTGTGGGAAGACACCTCGATGGATTTCGTGGAGGGGCTACCACGATCAGAGGGCTTCACTACGATATTTGTTGTGGTTGATCGCCTCAGCAAATACGGCCATTTCATTTCGCTTCGCCATCCATTTACTGCAGTGTCAGTGACAATTGCTTTTTTGAGGGAAGTGGTCCGGTTGCATGTGTACCCTCGCTCGATTGTGTCAGACATGGATAAGGTGTTTCTGAGCATTTTTTGGAAGGAGATGTCCGACTACAGGGTACATCGCTACGACGGAGCACTGCTTATCACCCGCAGACGGATGGCCAGACGGAGGTGCTTAATCGCAGTGTGGAGACGTACCTACGGTGTTTTGCGTCAGATAGACCTAGGAAGTGGGCCGGTTGGTTGATGTGGGCTGAGTACTGGTACAACACCTCGTACTACTCAGCGGCGAGGATGACACCATTTTAGATTGTGTATGGCCGAGATCCACCACATCTAGTGCACTACAGCAGGGGAGCCACCCCGGTGTCGTGATTAGAGCAGCAGCTGGAGGATCGTGACCGGGTGTTAGAGGAGTTGAATCGCCATCTATTGCGAGCCTAGCAAATCATGAAGAAGAAGGCAGATGCATATCGCAGGGGGTGGAGTTCAACGTGGGAGAGCGTGTTTATTTGAAGCTTCGACCTTACAGACATCGCTCTATGGCCCAGCGGCGCAATGAGAAGCTGGCGGCGAGGTATTATGGGCCCTACGAGGTTGAGGCCCGGATTGGCAAGGTGGCATATCGACTGAGATTACCCCCACTACCCGGATCCATCCGGGTTTTCATGTATCGCAGTTATGCCAAGCTATTGGAGATCATGCGGCATCGGCTACGTTACCGCCGACTCTCACGGTCGACATGGAGGTACTTTTGGCACCCGAGGAGATTACGGACATTCGCATAGGAGCATCAGGAGCACGAGAAGTACTGATCCGTTGGTCAGGACTGCCGGAGTGTGAGGCAACGTGGGAGTTTTACGATCATATCCTGCAGCAATATCCTGATTTTCACATTGAGGACAAGGTGAAACTCCTGGTGGGAGTAGTGATACGATTATCATCTATCAGAGGAGGCGCAAGAAGACGACGGAGTAATTGCTAGGCGCACCGACGATTTGGGGGAGATTTCTTTATGCATTATTTGTTTTGTTTTGTTTGCTGTACGTACCACGCCTAATCATTATATAAGTGATGGCGTGGGCTAGGGTTAAGGCATCGAATTTTGTAGCCGTCTTTTGACATTCCCAAGAGTTCTCCGAGGAGATCTAGAAGAGAGTTTTATGCTTTTTCCTTAGCAAAAGCTAGGAGAGGGGTCAACTCTCCCAAAATTGGCTACTTATCTATTGTAAACCCTATTTCCATTCAAATAAAATCCCCAAATCCATTTTACAAACCCTAGTCCGCATCACTTCCACGTACACAAGTTATTGGTGAAATAGATGATGATGTTAGAACTAGATCTCAGACTGAGCATATGATGCATGTGGCTTTTATTTTTAATATTGAGCATAGGAAAGTAGAAGAAGCCTTTGCAAATAGTTCATGGATAGAAATCATGTAGGATGAGCGTCTATAATTTATGAGGAGCCAAATCTGGGAATTGCTTCCATGGCCAGAAGACCATCCTGTCATATAGACAAAATGAGTCTTCAAAAACAAATTGGATGATGAAAAACAAGTACTCAGAAACAAAGCAAGGTTAGTTGCACAAGGCTACTCGCAGGAGGAAGATATATACTTTGATGAAACTTTTGCTTCTGTAGCAAGACTTAAGTCAATTAGAAGTTAATTGCTTTTGCTTCATATACGAATTTTACTTTATATCAAATGGACGTTAAAAGTGTATTTCTTAATGAGTATATTAAGAAAGAAGTATATGTAGAGCAACCTCCTGGATTTGAACATGCGAAGTTTCCTGATCATGTCTTCAAATTGAGGAAAGCTCTTTATGGATTGAAACAAGTTCCCAAAGCTTGGTATGAAAGGTTAAGAAAGTTTTTGATTGATTCTGCATACAATATAGGTAAGTAGATACCATTTTATTTATTAAGAAAATTGACAATGATATTATTCTTATCCAAATTTATGTAGAAGATATTTCTACTAATATAAAACTTTGTCAAGAATTTGCTAAGTTAATGTATGGTGAGTTTGAGATAAGCCACATGAGTGAGCTAAACTTCTTTCTAGGCCTGCAGATAAAGCAACAAAAAGAGGGTACATTCATAAACCAAACGAAATATGCTAAAGAGTTATTAAAACACATATGGTAACTTCCATCTCCTTGGACAATGACGAGAATGGTAAGAGTGTGGACCGAAACTATATCGAGATATGATCGGATCGCTACTTTATATTACTGCAAGTAGGTTTGATATCATGTTTAGTGTTTATGCATGTGCTAGATAGCAGTCAGATCCTAAGGAATCTCATCTTAGGGCAGTAAAACACATACTTAGGTATTTTAAGTCTACATCAAATTTTGGTTTATTTTATACAAAAGATGGCTTATTTTCGGAAAACTATCTCATACTTTCGCTGAATTCCAAAAAAAAAAACACCTCTTATTTTGATATAATCGCAAAACTACCTCATACTTTTCAGGTTTCGATAAACTCCCTCATACTTTGGTTTTGTAGAACTACCTCATACTTTGCTTAATTTCGTAGAATTACCTCATACTTTGGTTTAATTTCGTAGAACTATCTCATACTTTGATATATGTGGGATGGTGGAGGAGGGAGGAAGGCGGCGGTGGGGGAAAGTGGTGGACGAGTGTGTCGGTGGGGAAAGGGAGGCGGGGGGCTATGGTGGAGGGATGGGGGAGGGGGCGACGGACTGGAGGGATGGGGGCAGAGGATGGCGGTGGGTGGAAGGGGGATGGGCAGCGATGGATGGAGGGCGAATGGTGGCGGTGGGGGGAGGGGGAGGACAGTGGGTGGAGTGGGAGGAGGGCGGTGGTGGGTGGAATGGGGATGTGCATCGATCGATAGAGGGCGAATGGCAACGGTGGGGGAAAGGGGGATGAGGGGATGGGGGAGTTTATCGAAACCTAAAAAGTATGAAATAGTTTTGCGATTATATCAAAATAAGAGGTATTTTTTTGGAATTCAGCGAAAGTATGAGGTAGTTTTCCGAAATTAAGCCTATAAAAGATAGCATATTTGACTTAATTTCGTTGAGTGATTCTGACTTTGCGAGGTGCAAAGTCACCAGAAAAAGCACAAGTGTAATTTGTCACTTTCTTGGATATTCCTTTATTTCTTGGTTTAGCAAAAAGCAAAATTAGTGTCATTGTCCACTATTGAGTCAGAGTATATTGTTGTCGTACTTTTATGTGCTCAAGTTCCTTGTATGAGACAAGATGATACGGTCATCACATACGAGAGGAGGCGTAGGAGGCGTAGTAGGCCGAAGGAGTGATTTTTGCTATGCACTGACAGTTGGGAGAAATTACTTTATGCACAATAAGTTATGGTGTAATTGCTGTACATACCACACCTAACATTATATAAGTGAAGGCAAGTGCTAGGGTTAGGGTATCCAATTGTTAACAGTCATTTTGCCATTTTCTTAGAATTCTCCATCGAGATCTAGAAGAGAGCTTTAGGCTTTTCCCTTAGCAAAAGATAGGAGAGGGGTCAACTCTACCAAAATTGGATATTATCCTTGTTTTCTATATTATCCATCAATAAAATTCCCCCAATTCTATCTTTTAAACCCTAATCCGCATTAAATTGGTATCAGAGCATCGATCCAATGGCATCGACGAGGTCTTCTACGGCGAAAACTTTGGAAGAGAGGCTAGATGCGGAGATCGTCGAGAGGAAGGAGACGGAGGAGTTCAAGGCCTTTGTAGAGAAGAAGATTGACGGCGGTTTGAACCAAATGAAGGAGATGCTTAAACAATTTATGGCGCAAGTTACGCCCCAAATTTTCAACTCGAAGGAAGGAGCAACCTCAGATCTGAATCACCAATGAGATCTGAGAGCGAATGAGATTTGTGTAGCGAGAGGAAAGACGAAGATGATCCCAAATGATGTGGGGGTGATCTTGGAGGAAGAAGATCTGGACTCCGAGAACGACGATTGGCGGGAGGATCGCTCCGAAACCCTAGGAGAGAGCTCCGAGGAGGAGCAAGATAAGCAGCGGAGGCGACGAGCACACATGGTAGCCTTAGCGGGCCGTAAGGGGGCTGCTGACCCCCTGGCGGACCGCCTGGGGCCGCCGACAGTAGGCGACCCCGGATGGGGGCCGCAGGAGGCGGGCGAACCCGCCAGGGGGCCGCCGATGGCGGGCGGGCCCGCCAGGGCTTCCGCAGGCCACTGGCAGACCATGCGGGCAACAAGGATCCCCCTTCCTACCGCAGGGGGATGGGGATGACCGGGAGGAGCGTGCGAGAGGGGCGCATGGTCCGGACTACTCCGAGGATAGCGATGGAGCTCATGTGAGGCGTCGACGAGCTGCAAGGAATGATCCGGAGTACGAGGGGCCCAACCGCTACCATGATGATGAGAATAAGAAAGAAGATGAGCGAGATTGGAGGGAGGATAGGCAGTGGGACTATGGAGGAGCTAGATTTAGAGATCATCATCGTCAGCAAAAACCGGACCATTTCGGTGGAGGGGATCCACGTGCGGATGACCGCATACAGAAGCTCAAAATGCCGCTATTCGAGAGCAATGACGCCACATGTTGGATCTACAAGGCAGAGAGGTATTTTGAGATGGCGCGGTTGATGGAGGTGGAGAAATTACGGGCGGTCGCACTCTGTTTGGAGGGAGAGGCTTTGAATTGGTGGCAATGGAAGGAGCATCGGAGGCCCTTGAGGACCTGGGACGGGTTCAAGGAGGCATTGTTACACCGCTTCCGAGAGTCCCAGGAAGGTGGAGCATACGAGCAGCTGCATACTTTGAGGCAGGTTGAGACAATGCGCGATTACATCAAGCAATACGAGGTGGTTACTAGCAGAGTGCACGGGATGCCTGCAGAATCCTTGGAGGGTTTTTTCTTGGACGTATGAAGTGTACCATTAAGGCTGAACTCCGTACCCTCAGACCTTGGGGGCTTGAGGAGTAGATGGAGTTAGCACAGACGGTCGAGGACAGATTGTCTGAGGAGCGCCGCGTCAGAGGGGCGTTTGGAGGGAACTTTATCCGACTACAGACTGTTCCAGGGGGCAGCCTGGTGCTACAGGAGGTACATCAGCATGTGCGGAAAGGCCAGGAGACGTAAGGCCGGGGGCCTTACAAGAGGATGACAGATGCTAGGATGCAGGATTGGAGGGCGAAGGGGTTGTGCTTCAAATGCGATGAGAGAGTCACCCCAGGGCACATGTGCCGTAACCAGGCCTTACAGGTATATGAGGTGTACACAAAGGAGCTAAAGGAGGAGCGAGCAGAGGGGACATTGGCATGTAGTAGCACTGTCCATTCCAGTGATACTTGAGAGTGAGCCGTTGTTAGCAGAGATTGAGGCGGATGAGGGGTTGCGACAGATCAGGGAGGCTCTTACTCAGGGATCGAGGGACTTTTCGGGTTACTCGGTGGAGGGAAGAACGCTTCTTTACAGAGGGAGGTTGGTGATTCCCCGTACATCTGTACACATTTCCATTCTTTTTAGGAGTTCTACAGCAGTGCCGTGGGAGGACACTTGGGGGATATCAGTCGTACCAGCGGATGGCTAGAGAGCTCTACTGGCCGGGTATGAAGAAGGATGTCGCGCAGGTAGTTTCAGAGTGTGATGTGTGCCAGTGCCACAAGTATCAGGCGACATCACCAGCATGCATTCTACAACCCTTGGACTTGCCGGAGAGGGTTTGTAAGGACATTTCGGTGGACTTTGTGGAGGGGTAACCACGGTCGCAGGGGTACACTATCATATTTGTTGTGTTTGATCACCTCAGCAAGTATAACCACTTCATTCCACTTCACCATCCGTTCATAACAGCATCAGTGGCATCCACGTTCTTGCGGGAGGTGGTACGGCTACATGGCTATCCCCGTTCCATCTGTCAGACAGAGATAAGTTGTTCTTAGCACCTTCTGGAGGGAGATGTTCCGGATGCAGGGTACAACACTTAGAAGGAGCACCGCATACCATCCGCAGACGGACGGACAGACCGAGGTGGTAAATCGGAGTGGGGAGATATACCTTTGCTGTTTCGCTTCGGAGACGTCCAAGAAGTGGGCTGGTTGGCTGATGTGGGCAGAGTATTGGTACAACACCTCGTACCACTCAGCAGCGAAGATGATACCATTTCGAATAGTTTATGCCAGAGACTCGCCCCATTTGGTGCACTATAGCAGAGGAGCTACCCCAGTGTCCGGACTAGAGCAGCACTTGGAGGAGCGTGATCGCGTCCTAGAAGAGTTGAAGCGCTACTTGTTGCGAGCTTAGCAGATCATGAAGGGGAAGGCAGATGTCCATCACAGGGATGTAGAGTTTGCAGTAGGAGAGCGGGTGTATTTGAAGCTCCGACCATACCGACAATGCTCGATGGCTTAGCGGCGTTACGAGAAGTTGGCAGCGAGGTACTATGTGCCTTACAAGATTGAGGCCAGGGTCGACAAGGTAGCCTACAGACTGAGGCTGCCCCCATCTTCCTGCATCCATCCAGTTTTACATGTCTCACAGTTACGTTGGACGATTGGCGATCATGTGACATCAGCTACACTACCACAGACCCTGACAGATGACATGGAGTTCTTGCTCGAGCCCGAGGAGGTTACGGCCGTACAGACATGAGCTACAAAGGTGAATGAGGTGTTGATCTGTTGGATGGTACTGCCAGAGTGCGAGGCGACTTGTGAGCCTCTTGAGCAGATATTGCAGCAGCTTCTAGATTTCTACCTTTGAGGACAAGGTGAAACTCCTGGGAGAGTAATGATACGATCATCACATACGAGAGGAGGCGTAGGAGGCCGAAGAAGTGATTTTTGCTATGCGCACCGACGGTTGGGAGAAATTACTTTATGCACAATAAGTTATGGTGTAATTGCTGTACACACCACGCCTAACATTATATAAGTGAAGGCGATGGCTAGGGTTAGGTTATCCAATTGTTAGCCGTCATTTTGACATTTTCCTAGAATTCTTCATCGAGACTAGAAGAGAGCTTTAGGCTTTTCCCTTAGCAAAAGCTAGGAGAGGGGCCAACTCTCCCAAAATTGGCTATTATCCTTGTTTTCTATATTATCCGTCAATAAAATTCTCTCAATTCTATCTTTTAAACCCTAATCCACATCCAAGACTTAGCTGATTTTGGGATTAAGTGTCATACATTTGTCATTTACCGTGATAATAAGAGTGCTATTAATTTGACTAAGAATCGTGTAATGCATATTAGGACTAAACACATAAGTATACCTCTTTATTGATGATCACTATACTAAGAAGAATGTAGAGCTTAATATATTTCTACTGAACATCAAGTTGCAGATATTCTCAAGATTGACTTTTTTATTAAATTGTGCAAAGATTTTGGTATTGTCAGTGACAAAAGAGATTTAGTTGTTTAAATATTTCTTGGCTTTAAGACACCCTTGTAGAAATTGATTTCATGTCTCATAAACTTTAACATATTTCATTTATTATGCTCAATACGCCATTATTCCTCTCATTCTTTCTTTTTGATAATGCCAAAGGGGGAGAAGAAAATTGGATTGCATATAAAATATGGAGATTTAGTTGTTTACATATTTCTTGGCACTAAGACACCCTTGTAGAAATTGATTTCATGTCTCATAAACTTTAACATATTTCATTTATTATGCTTAATATGCCATTATTCCTCTCATCCTTTCTTCTTGATAATGCTCAAGGGGGAGAAGAAAATTGGATTACATATAGAATATGTTAGCATTTACTTGAATATGATGACACATATTATCATTTGGATATTGACACGTGTAGCTTGAACTTTCACACTCTCTCTTGGCACACTAATTATGAAAATATGCTTGATTATATCCTAACATGCAAAGATGCAAGGAGAGTTCAAAAGATATTTTCTGACTTCATGCATCAATGTAGACGGAGTAAGTATATACCTTTTTGATGAAAATTTCAAATTTTACATCATTTATTTGTTATCATCAAAAATAGGGAGAATGTTAGATATTGAGACACTCCAAGTGTGATTTTGATGATGATTAAATAAATGAAGTGTGCTAATCAAGTTTATGAATGTGTAGGTAATAAAAATCTTAAATCAAAATATTGAGTTCAAAGCAAAGTGTGGATGACACGTCAAGACTAATGGAGCTCACCCAAAGCTATGAAGTGATTCAAATTAAAGAGCACATAGTCAAGATGGAGATGTGGATAAAGTTTAATTAATGCAACCAAAAGTTCAAGAGTCAGACATGAAGGAGATTCAAAGCTACATCAAGCTCAAGTTTTGGGTAATTTTGAGGTAAATTTATTTGTGTCTTTGGATTCAATGTAAAGCCTTCGATTGAAGCATCACACACATCGGAACACACAGTAAATATTTTTAAAATGTTTAAAAATCATTTAGAAAGAAAATTCTTCAGTTTTGAGCTATATCTGTGTATCAGAAAACTAGTCGACCAGTCCTTGTACTGTGGTCGACTAATGCTTTCTAGAATTTCAGGCTGACTGCAGAAGTTTGCATTAGTCGACCAATATTGTCTTATTAATGGACTAGTCAGCCAATGTTCGACCAGTAGATGTACTGTGGTCGACTAGTAGTCCGTAACTGTAAAATTTGATTTTATCCTCAATAAGCCGTTGGAGAGACGTTGAAGGACATTTTGGGTAATATGTCTTGCGCAGATTTTCACCATATATATAGAGAGTTGTTGTGAGAGTTAAGTATGAATTTATTAAGCAATTTTTAAAGCTTTTCAAGTGATTTTTCTTGAACAAAATTCTTTAGTGTTTAGAAAAGCTTTTAAGCAATCATTTTTCTTGGCCATAGAATTGTGATATCCTTAAGCTTAATCTTGATTCTCTTGATATCACAATTAGAGTTTTCCTTAACCACAATACACAAACAAGCTTCAATCACTTGGCTATTGGAAGTCGATCTTCTTCACCAAAAAGCAAAGTTTGTAAAATCCTTTAGTGAAAGAGGTGAAGCGTTTTTATTGTATAATTGCTTGGTGATTTGATTAGTTTGTTGTAATTGAAAATACGCCTTAAGCGTAAAGGTCCTCTTGTGAAGAGGTTATTGTTGTTGGAAGTCTTCTTAGTGGAGAAGAGATAAGGTTGTAGAAGTCCTCAGTGTTGAGAGAAGGTTGCTATCAGGTTGAGAGTTGGTTAGTGGATGCTGGAGTAGGTTGTGGATTGACTGAACTAGGATAAAAATCTCCTGTGCTTGCGTTTGATCACTTGTCTCTTACTCCATCTCTATTACTAGCATTGTGTGTTTAATTCAGCTGTGTTTATATTCTATTTTGCTAGTTTTTGAGATTTGTTGAATAAATCCCAAGAGGGGTAACACTCATTGGAGACTTAGATAAACTTAGATGGATTAAAGTTTTAAATAGTGATTATTTTTAATAACATTATTCATCCTCTTTAGTGTTTACTTGCTATCTTAGGATCCCAACACGAAGTTGGTAGGAATTTAAGGCAGCAACAACATCAGTTGACGAATGAATCGACGTCAGTAGAAGGTGATGATGATGGTGTGTCTGTGGACAACATCGACGATGGCTGCGGCTGAAGTGAGGGTGGCCGTGAGGTCCTAGGAGGGGAGGTAGCAGTGGTTGTAAGTTGGGAAAAAAGACGCTTAAGCTTATGGTTAGGTTTTATAGGATTGGGTTAGGGTTGTTTTGGATTTAGGGTTATGGTTTTGTAAGGAAAAAAAGAGAAGAACGGTATGGTTTTTAAATTTTGAGGTAATCGAAAATTTAAGAATTACAAAAAATGTGTTAAAAAGGAAAAAAAGGAAAATTTTAGAAAAATATTATGAGGAGCAGCAAATTGATGGCTAGAATTTTACATTATTTTTTAGATCTTGAAAATTTTTAAAATTTTCTAAAATTTTCTAAAAAATCCAGAAACTTTTCAAAAAATTTAGGAAGGAAAAAAGATAAAGAAAGAAATTATTAAATTTACTCTGATACTATTTGATGGAGAACAACAAAGATTAAAGAGGAAAATGAGAAAAATAAAATAGACCTATGATTTTATAATAAAGGTAAGGGATGCTAAGAGCTTCACAGCGCATCTAAACTAATTCTTATTCTACTTTAGCAAACCAACAACGTCATCATCTTAGCCTTCATCCAAAGAAAATTAGTGGATGCTTCATGAACTCAACAGAAAGAATGCTGGATCGCGATCACATCGGATCATGTTATTGAATATTTGTTTTCCGTGCAATTTTCTCTTATGTCAACCGCTGGTCTTTCAAGAAATTAATAAAGATATAAGATTCTCACCAAGGCTCGCACATGCCTACTGTATCACATTGCACAAGAAAGATTTAAATGGGACTTCACAAATTTAAAATAATTTTCACACATTCTCTCTATTTCTCTCTAAAAAAGACACATGCTTAATTGTAGAATTT
The DNA here is from genome assembly GCA_030789695.1 of Scilla litardierei. NCBI lineage: Eukaryota > Viridiplantae > Streptophyta > Magnoliopsida > Asparagales > Asparagaceae > Scilla > Scilla litardierei. Next base: position 21,487 of record JAULAV010003579.1, read on the forward strand.
CTTACAAGCACACCACGTGTTCACATTAACAACTGTAAAAATTGGATGAAAATCAAATAAAATCGAGGAAAATCCTAACAAACAATTACAAATAAAATCCAACTAAACTTCAAATAAAAGCAAGCAAAATCCTCGCTAAACCGAGCTCGATCTCCATCACCTCTAATAATACAACCCTTCAGGAAGCCATACAGTAGAGATGTCAATGGGACGATTTGGATCAGGTGGATGTTTGAGAACTCTTGAACTCTAAACTGAAAAATTGTTTGTGGTTTTATGGGGGAACAAAAACTGCCTTTTGGGTTTTAAGTGGATTCAGGTTTCGGGTCTGGTTTTAACAGGTTGAGCTGGTTTGCTGGATCATTCTTTAACATTAGTCAGTTTCGAGTTTTAACTGTGTTTCGAAGATAAGGATTTGTATTTTCACCCAATATATAATGATTTATGCTATGAATATGTTAGGATCCAACAAAAAACACAATTTTTATAGAGAAATAAAAGCAATAATAAGATAATTGAGCGCAAAAGAGGTGCGCTCTCCTCCCACGACGCCGAAGAGGACGTCCGCACTCGTTTAATCTAGATTTAACCTAAAGACGCTCGAGAGAAATCTCAATAATCAAGCATGCCTAAACAAACGACGGCTAGCCCCTATAAATAAAAGAAACTAGGGTTCCTAGGCTAATGGGGGCGCGCGCGCATAACCAAAGGGGGGCCGGCGGCTAGCCATGGGCCTGGGCCCATGGTTGCGGCGGTATAGACCCGAAAGGGTCTATCAATACTCTCCCCAAAGAGCCACCTTGTCATCAAGGCGGTGCATGAAAGTATCGGCGACGCTACTCCGAGTGAGAGTTGTCTTCCCCTCCGATCCCTTCGTCCTCCATGTCATCATTCTCATCGACCTCCGCTATCAACACTTGCAATTTACGACTCGCACAGCGGTGTCCTGGCGTGAAGCGCTCGTCGCATCTGAAACAGAGCCCTTTTTGCCTCTTCTCTCTCATCTCCGCATCGGTCATCCTTCGGAATTGGCCCCCAACTGGTGGTGGGTGTTCGGTCCCACCGTCTTCTCAAGCCCCATCTGATCTGCCTCAGTAGTGACCCCCGCTCCGCCTGCTCCAGTCGGGGTGCCCGCTGTATCTGCCCACTGTAGCTGCTCCCGCCTCTCCTACACTCAGTCCAGGAGTCCTTGACCATCTGCACCATCTCGATGACCTCTGAAAGCCCCCGAGGCTTATAGGGCCTCACTGCCGCTCGAAGACTGGGTCGTAGCCCCTTCAAGAATGTTCCCTCCAACGACTCGTCCGACACACCATGTACTCGCCCTGCCAATGTCTCAAAATTTCCAATGTACTCCCGCACTGGCCCCCTCTTTCCTGAGGGTATATAGCTGCTCGTGTAGGTTCACCAAACAGGGGTTTCTGAACTTCCTCCAGCACCAAGTCTTTCAGCTCATCCCAGCTCCGGATCTGCTGCCTCCTCTCCTTCCACTGGAACCACCCCAAGGCTCTCCCCTCCATGCAAATGGCTGCTGCCTCCAGCTTCTGTGTCTCGGTCATGTGGTGCGTCGCGAAATATCTCTCTGCTGTGAACAACCAGGCGTGTGGATCCTTCCCAGAAAATAGCGGCATCTTCAGCTTCTGCACCCTGCACTCTTCCCCAAAGTTCCGCTACTAGGACCTCCCCTCCTCTCAGTGATGCGGACGTAGTGCTTCCTCCTCTCGTCCCGCGTCTCGTATCGTCTAGGTGGCACTCCTCCGCAACCCCCATAGTCTCCTCGGTAATCTTTCCGCCGGTCCGTGAAATCGTCCCAACCTGCGTCATCGCCGAACTCCGCCTCGTAGCCACCACCGCCGTCATAATAATGATCTCTCCCGCGTCCGTCTTCGTACAATGGGTCCTCCGCTACTGGACGCCGTCCCGAAGGGTCGAAGAACCATCCCAAAAACTGTCCGCGACCATCCTCTACTGCTGTTTGCTGTCCGGGGGGCTTAAAAAAACTCCTGGAGGCTGGCCTTGCGCGTTCCCCTCCCCTAGTGGCTGCCAGGGGGCTCCCGCCCCCTATGCGTCACAGGCGGGGCCTGTCGGCCCTCCAGCAGGGCCGGCGGGCCCTGCCGGCCTCCCGGCAGCCCTGCCCGAGGTCCGGCAGGGTCGCCGGACCTGTGCGGGGGCCAGCAGTGCCTAGCTAGCCCTGCCGAGCCCCGCGATGGGTGGCGGCCGCCCCCCGAAAGGGTTTTGGGGGGCCGGCCGCCCCTCCTCGCCTTCGTGCGCTGTCCGGAAAGGGCGGCTAGGGCCGCCGCCCCCCTTTGATACTCCACCGCGTTGCGTCGCACCTCTTCGCGATAATCCACCTTTCATTGCTCCTCTTCTTCATCTTCGGCAAATTCCTCCACCAAAAAGTCGTTTTCCGGGTCAAAGCTCTCAACTTTCTCCTTCCCCTTGCCCAAAGGTGGCGCCTTTTCCGCTGATTTAGGGTTCCCATCCCCTTTGTTGTTCGTCGCCAATTGATTTAGGGTTCCCATCAATTACGCGAATTGTTCGTCGTGCTTCGCTTGATTCACCGCCAATTGGTTGATGGAAGCCGTCAACTTTGCCATGGATTCATCGTTTGCCGCCAACGAATTCTTGATCCCATGGATCTCGCTTGTAAATTTCGCCTCCAAAGCCTCAATTTTGTCTTGCGATCTTGTCGAAGCCGCCATGGATCGTCACGCGCTCTGATACCAAATTACAATTTTTATAGAGAAATAAAAGCAATAATAAGATAATTGAGCGCAGAAGAGGTGCGCTATCCTCCCAAGACGCCGAAGAGGACGTCCGCACTCGTTTAATCTAGATCTAATCTAAAGACGCTCGAGAGAAATCTCAATAATCAAGCATGCCTAAACAAACGACGGCTAGCCCCTATAAATAAAAGAAACTAGTGTTCCTAGGCTAATGGGGGGCGCGTGCATAACCAAAGCGGGGGCCGGCGGCTAGCCATGGGCCTGGGCCCATTGTTGCGACGGTACAGACCCGAAAGGGTCTATCAGAATATTGACATCATGCAAATTCTTTTGCAACACATTATCAATATGGTGAGAAAAGTACATCTTAAAAATATCTTCCGAATTAGTCTTTTTTCTTTATGACTTATCTTTGAGTAGATTAGTATTAGGAAGTTGAAAATGATAAAGAGCATCAATGTGAAATAAAATAGGTTGATAGTTTTTAAGATTTAAGTTTACTTAATATGCACCAAAATATATGCATATACGGTGGGTTTCGTGGCCCGGGGGGGGGGGGGGGGGGGGGGGGGGGGGGGGGGGGAGGGGTTTTGTGGGGGGGGGGGGGGGGGGGGGGGGGGGGGGGGGGGGGGGGGGGGAGGGGGGTGGGTTATGTAGGATTTCAGGTTGGACTGGTTTTGAGGAAAAAATGAAAATGATTTCATGCATGTTTAAAACTTCTCAGAATCCCGTAACTACGAATTGGGTTGGA
>JAULAV010003580.1:0-27959 GCA_030789695.1 Scilla litardierei
TTGTGTAGGAATTTAAACTTGTTTTCAGATCTGAAATCTCTTGTCTCCCCTCTTCTAATTTCAGTTTGAACTTTTCGGGATTGGATTTGTTTGATTCTGATTTGAGGATTTGGGTTTTCGGTTGATGGGTGATTGAGGGACTGATTTGTTTTTGGGGAGAATTGGGTCTCTGTTTGGGTTGATGGATTGTGCAGGAAAGGATGAGGTTGCCGGTTGGTTGGTTGTAGGAGAAGGGGAAGAAGACTATTGGTTTGCAGGGGAATTGGTTTGTTGGCAACGTTCATTGTTGCTGTTGAAATACAGCAGTGGATGGGGAGACAACCTGATGGGGGAGGAGCTGGAAATGGGGAGGAAATTCAAGGCGTATGTTGGATCTCACCAACAGATGAGGTGGGATTCAATAGGGGTTAATTAGTTAGGGTTAAAATTTTCATCCAATGGTAAGAAGTTTTAATTAGTAATTAACCCTTTTAGTTAAGGTAAATAAGTAATTTAGTAAAGTGTGATTGTTAAAATAAATTACGTAATCAGTGAAAGTTAAGTGTGATTAGCGATTTTGTAATTAGTGAGATAATTAGGTTAAGGTAATTAGTTAAAAATTAATAGTCAAATAAACGATGACACGGTAAAACGAAAACGGATACGTGCTCGCGTTGACGCACCAACATAGAACTCGTGCATGGAAACATCCGGATGGTCAAAACAAAATACGGGCACACACAATAATACGCCTAGCAGATACCGGTCGTTACACTCTACCCACCTTAAGAAAAATTCCGTCCTCGGAATTCTTATCCACTAAAGAGTATGTAACAAATATGGATAACGCTCCCGTATCTCATCCTCCCGCTCCCAGGTAGACTCTCCTGGCGAGTCGCGACGCCACATCACCCTGACTAGATCAACTGTCCTGTTCCTGAAGACTTTCTGGCGTCGATCTAGGATCTCCACTGGTTGCTGTTCATACGTCGGATCTGGTCGAACTGTAATCTCAGAGTAGTCCAAAGCATGAGAAGGGTCGCTGATATAACGATGGAGCTGGGACACATGGAAGACGTCATGCACTCTCTCCAAGGACGGTGGTAGTGCTAAGCGATAAGGTACCTCTCCAACTCGCTCTAGCACGTCGAAAGGTCCAATAAATCTCGGACTGAGCTTGCCTCTCTTCCCGAAGCGGATCACTCCTCGATTCGGTGAGATCTTCAGGAACACATGATCTCCCAGCTGGAACTCTAAAGGATGCCGTTTAGTATCTGACCAATGCTTATAACGGTCCTGAGCGATCCGAAGCTTATCCCTGATATCACGCACAACATCAACTGCTTCCACTATCATCTCTGGCCCCAAGAGCTCTCTATCACCGATGTCATCCCAACTCAGTGGCGATCGACATTTCCTCCTGTAGAGAGCAACAAATGACGCCATGCCAATGCTCGCCTGATAGCTGTTGTTGTAGGAGAACTCCACCAGGTGCAGATGATCCTCCCACGAACCCTTGAGATCCAACATGCAAGCTCTCAACATATCCTCTAATATCTGAATAGTGCGCTCCGACCGTCCATCCGTCTGCGGGTGATACGCAGTACTGAATTTTAGACTGGTACCCAGATTGGTCTGCAGACTCTTCCAGAACTGAGATGTGAATCTCGTATCGCGGTCTGATACAATGCTCACAGGGACTCCATGCAAGCGCACGATCTCCTACACGACATAATTCACATCACGACTAGTACTAGAAGGAAATTATTAAGGCATGAGTTGGGTCATTACCTCCATATACTTCCTTGCCAATATCTCCGTGGATTGCCCAACTCGGAAAGGTATAAAGTGCGCAGACTTGGTCAATCGGTCAACGATGACCCAGATCGCGTCGTTCTGCCTGGTGCTCCAAGGTAAGCCAGTCACGAAGTCCATCGTGATGTGCTGCCACTTCCACTCTGGAATCGGCAGAGGTTGTAGTAGTCCAGCAGTGCGATGATGTTCAGCCTTCACTTGCTTACACACAAGGCACTTGGCAACGCTCCGTGCCACACTTCTCTTCATCCTATGCCACCAGAAATTCTGACGAAGATCCTTGTACATCTTCATACCTCCAGGATGGATAGAATAAGGCGAACTGTGAGCCTCATTCATCAACTCCTCTCTGATATCTCCGGCAGGCACGCAGACCCTACTACCATATCTCAAAGATCCATCCTCGTGAATCAGAAAATCTGTCTGAAGTCCTGCTTCAACTTGCTCTCTGATCTTCTTCAATTTGGCATCTCAATCTTGAGCAGTCTTGATCCGATCCACAATCGTCGATTGAATCTGCATGCTCATCAACGACGATGTGACTCCAGGTAAGACAACTTCAACATCCATCTCTCGCAGATCCTGCTGCAGTCTCCACTGAGCTGTGAGAAACATCACTTCGGGCAGTCGACTCAAGGCATCCGGTACGACATTCACCTTCCCTGGATGATACTGAAGATCGATGTCGTAATCTGCCATCAATTCCAACCATCTGCGATGTCTCATATTCAGCTCCTTCTGAGTGAATATATATTTCAAACTTTTGTGATCAGTGAAAATTTTCACTTTCTCACTCAGTAAGAAATGCCTCCAAATCTTCAAAGCAAAGATGACGGCAGCTAACTCCAAGTCGTCAGTTGGATAATTCTTCTCGTGGATCTTTAACTGTCGAGAAGCATAAGCGACTACATGACCATGCTGGTGTAGAACACATCCAAGTCCCTTGCCTGATGCGTCGCAGAAAATCTCGAAGCCTCCGCTTCAGTCCGGAATAGCTAAGACTGGTGCAGTTGTCAGCCTCTGTTTCAAGGTAGAACAGGCTTGCTCACAAGAGTTTGACCAACTGAACTTAACATCCTTCCTCGTCAATCAAGTCATCGGCTCAGCTATCCTCGAGAAATCCTTGATAAATCTGCGGTAGTATCCAGCCAACCCGAGGAAACTCCTGATGTCCGATGCCGATCGAGGTGTAGGCCATTCACTGACTGCTCTGACCTTCTCCGGATCCACTGAGATGCCAGCTCCTGATACTACATGTCCAAGAAATGCAACTCTGTCCAGCCAGAATTCGCATTTGCTGTACTTGGCATACAGTCTATGGTGACGAAGCGTCTCTAATACCATCTTCAAGTGCTCTGCATGCTCCTCCTCTCTCCTCGAGTACACCAGGATGTCATCTATGAAGATCACCACGAAGTTGTCGAGGAATTCGTAAAAGATAAGGTTCATGAGATTCATGAACACAGCAGGAGCGTTGGTCACACCGAACGGCATGACAACAAACTCATAGTGCCCGTACTTAGTCCGAAAAGCTGTCTTGGGCACGTCTTCCTTCTTGACTCTGACTTGATGGTATCCGCTCCGGAGATCCAACTTCGAAAATACCATCGATCCACCAAGCTGATCGAAAATATCATCAATACGGGACAGTGGATACTTGTTCTTCACTGTGATCTGATTCAACTCTCGATAATCAATGCACATCCTCTTGATCCATCATTCTTCTTCACTAGCAAGACGGGTGCACCCCAGGAAGATACGCTGGGATGAATGAAACCCTTCTGCATTAGCTCATCCAACTGCTTCCTCAGCTCTTCTAACTATGCAGGGGTCATACGATAAGGCGCCTTCGAAATTGGTTCAGCTCCTGGCATAAGATCAATGCTGAACTCCAATGCTCGGTCTGGCGGTAATCCAGAAATGTCTTCAGGGAAGACATCTTCAAAATCTCTCACTACTGCAGGCTTCTCTGGCTCGGCTATCATGGATGCAATAGTCAATCTGCGGCTGGGCTCGGAACTTGACAGGTCCAAGCGAACGTCCTCTGCTGACAAACTCGAACACTGGGTGGTCAGGAATTTCGAATACCACTTTCTGCCGGCGACAGTCGATCGTGGCGTAAAAAGCTCCTAACCAGTCAATGCCGAGAATAGCATCAAAGTTGGGTAGATCGTGGACAATGAAGTTGGCATACAATTCGTGTCCACTAACCACCAACGGGCATGGTCTCCATCCCAGTGCAACCTTCACTACACCGTTCCCAGTCGTAATATTCCAACACTTGGGAAGTGTATAGGTGGGTATCGAGTGTTCGACTACGAACTTTCGAGATAGGATGCACATGGAAGCTCCAGAATCGAACAGGGTCAAGGCCAGGTGAGATGAAACTAAGATGACACCTAAGGGTAACATGCAACTAGATTAAACATGGATCTACTAATCAAACATAATGCGTAAATAAGGAAGACTAGTCTAGGGGTTACATGCAATCACGTCGTCCTCAGCTTCAGCCTCAATGGCTGTCATAGTGAAAGCTCAGCGCTTCGGCGGATTGGCCTGCTGAAAGGCCCGATCCTGTGGGACTAGAGGTGGTCCGCGCTGTCCAGGTGCCGGTGCGGTCCTCTGAGCGCGTCCAGGTGCTCCGAAAGGCACGGGTCGAGAACCGCGGGTGCAATCCTTTGCAGCATGAGTAGGTGACCCACAGATCAAACACTGATTCAGCATCCCCCTACAGTCCTTCTTCACATGACCAAGCTTGCCGCAGAAATGGCAAACCATCTCAGCTCGGTTGGGGACAAGTGCAGCTGGACTCTTGAACGGTGTGGTCTGGACAGGATGAAAACCGGGCCTAGTTGCACTCCTCTATAGCTCCATCGGGCGCTTGCCCGCCTGACGTGCCCTCTTCTGATATGCGACCTGCTCGTACTGCTTCGCAGCTACTAGGACTTGCTCATGAGTAGTAAAGGTGTGCCTGGACAACACACCCTGTATGTCCAGATCTAAGGCCTGCAGGAAGCGGTGCGCACAGTCCTCCTCGTCTGCTACCAGTGTAGGGGCGAATCGACTCCGCATGGTAAATTCAGCCTCATACTCATCGACTGTCCTGGTGCCCTGCTCCAGGTTGATGAAGCGCTGCTGCATCTCCCTCTTTGCAGCCTTCGGGAAGTACTGGGCGTCAAACCTCTGACGGAAAGTAGCCCAAGGAATCGGCTTGGTCAGCCTAGCCTCTTCAGCATCCCACCAGTGACGAGCATTGTATGTCAGTTTCTTGGCGAGATCCACCCAATCGTTCGGATATCCGCAGTGTTACGAAGCCATTCCTCGGCCGCTAGTAGGCCCTCTCGTCCAGAGAAGCTCGTCAGATGCATCTCTCTGAACTGCTTGGCTCCAGGCTCATAGCGAGGTGGTGGAGCAGCTGGTGCAGCCTGACGTCCCTGCTGGACCAAGTGGTGCTGAACTTCAAGCATTTCCCTCATAACACCAAGCATCTGGTGTATGTCGTCACTTCCGCCTCCAGCAGCTCCGTGTCCATTTTGGGTGTTTCGTCCCTCAGCCATTCTGAGTTAGAAAAATCCGAGTTAATCTCGCGTATGTGATCTTTCTAGATGTTTGGCCAATGAAGATATTCTCATTGTTCTGAATTCGCAAATGCAAAGAGACGGACCTGCATGTGCCACCACTAAAACCTGTAACGCCCCGCTTTCCAAAACGACTGGGGCGAGAACGTTACTGGGGTCCGCTTGAACCGGAGTGGTGAAGCTCGGGTTAAATAAGCGTTCGTGGTAAAACACGACGGTTGGTCCTTTGCACGCTTTTCAGAACAACCAGAATTATTCATACATTACAAGCCACATCCAGAATAATAAGCGTCCGTACACAAAATAAAAACAAGCCTCAGCTGGGCCGAAATACTACGATAATAACGTACACTCAACAATAACAGAAAGCAAACTACGGCAAGCAGCAACGGGATAGCCCACTAGTTCTCCGCAGGGAGAAACTCGGCGTCTACAGCAAACTCCTGACTCTCCAAGTCAGGTGTCTCATAAGGAACCTCCTGATATTCAAGCTCGGGATCTGACATACATCCAAAAACATGAATGTATGTCAGCAAGGGTCTGCAAGAAGATGTTAGAACCCAAGGCAAGATATACAAATTTATACTGAATTTAAGAGGCAATTATAAAGTAAACGAGATAGCAATAAAAGTTTAAGCATGGTGATTTTAAAGTAAATACATCCTATCATGCAGTTCTAAACAATCTGACGAGTAAAGTAAAGCATGTCAATTTCACTGAGATAACAATTTCACTTTGCAAGTTAGTGTCACACGTCTATAATAGGGTTCTCTCCTTTAGGACGTGATGAGTGGGTCGTTCTTCTCATGGGGGCTTACCGTGATTGGCGCTAACCCACCGCATACAGGTGGTGCCCTTGAAGAGAGTACCCGGTCATACGCCTAGTAGCCGCTCAACCCTAACCCCACCCCAAGATTTGTGATGGAACACGAGCCAGCCTAGTCAACTCACATGACATCACGAAAGTCACGATTTCTCCTTCGAGGCGCATGATTTCACGATGTCACTCTCTTGTTAGTCTTTTTAAGGCATGCATCAATTAAATAACATGGTCATTTATCTTTTATACAACAATTTCCATGGTTACAAGAGTGTCGAGCAATATTTACAACAATTTAACAAAATGCCGAGTATGAGAATTAACAAGTACGACATAGAAACTGATTTTTCTTTGCTAATGTTCTAAAGCAAGATATATCAAATTATATGCCGTTGGATCACATTTTTAGCCACGGATGTCGTGGAAGTGATTTCACGCGTCATTTCATGTGTAGGTTTCGAGTTATGTAACTTTACATGCAAAAGGCTAAATAGGCATCTACCTTCAAAAATACATTATAAATTGCACACTTGCCTGTTTTCGGTGATTCTGGTGCCGTTGGGTTCGTCTTGACGGGTACTTCGTTACAGTGATAGTGGTTCTCTGTTTTAGTTAAACATATCAATGAATTAGATATTTTGCAAAATACGTGCAATATTAAAATGACACCCAAATTGGGTTCGCCTGATTTTGTCAGGTTCTACGGCTAGTGTAACGTTTTATATAGGGTATTACTAACATGGTGCACCTTATTATATGCGGTATTATCGCCCTAACATTATTTTACAAGGCTAACATGCTGGAATCAAACTAACAATTAAATAACACTAACTAAGATTAACAACTAACCAATATTTATATTTAACTAATTAACTAGGCTAACCACATGATATTAAATATTCCACCCACTAATATGACTAAGGGACAAAAGCTAACATGTTATAACTTACAATTGTTTAATATATACTATAAACTTACTCTCCCTCTCTCCTCTTCATACATTAATCCAAGGGCCATCTCCTGTCACTCATTTCCCCTTCTATTCATTCTGTCATCGTTTCTCTTCCTTTTTTTGTTTTCAATGTTTGCAGGCATCAGGAGAACTCACGACGAAAACAAAGGGATGGGGGGTTCTCACGCGCGGAGGAAGAGGAGGGGCCGGCTGCACGGGATCCGACGGCTGCAGGTGGTCCGGGCAGCGGGCGGCGCGCGCTTGTAGGTGGCCGGCAGCGAGCTGCTCCTCGGAGGCGCGGACGGCGGCTGTGGGTTGAGGTGGCCGGCCTAGGGTGAGGGAGGAGGGAGGAAGAAGAAGAAATGGGAAGGAGTTTGATTTGTGTAGGAATTTAAACTTGTTTTCAGATCTGAAATCTCTTGTCTCCTCTCTTCTAATTTCAGTTTGAACTTTTCGGGATTGGATTTGTTTGATTCTGGTTTGAGGATTTGGGTTTTTGGTTGATGTGTGATTGAGGGACTGATTTGTTTTTGGGGAGAATTGGGTTTCTGTTTGGGTTGATGGATTGTGCAGGGAAGGATGAGGTTGCAGGTTGGTTGGTTGTAGGAGATAGGGAAGAAGACTATTGGTTTGCAAGGGAATTGGTTTGTTGGCAACGTTCATTGTTGCTATTGAAATATAGCAGTGGATGGGGAGACAACCTGATGGGGAAGGAGCTGGAGGTGGGGAGGAAATTCAAGGCGTATGTTGGATCTCACCAACATAAGAGGTGGGATTCAATAGGGGTTAATTAGTTAGGGTTAAAATTTTCATCCAATGGTAAGAAGTTTTAATTAGTAATTAACCCTTTTAGTTAAGGTAAATAAGTAATTTAGTAAAGTGTGATTGTTAAAATAAATTACGTAATCAGTGAAAGTTAAGTGTGATTAGCGATTTTGTAATTAGTGAGATAATTAGGTTAAGGTAATTAGTTAAAAATTAATAGTCAAATAAACGATGACACGGTAAAACGAAAACGGATACGCGCTCGCGTTGACGCACCAACATAGAACTCACGCACGGAAACATCCGGATGGTCAAAACAAAATACGAGCACACACAATAATACGCCTAGCAGATACCGGTCGTTACATCTTCAAACTCGGGGAGGAGGTTCGCTTCACGTTGAATGGTCGGGAGGGGCCTGATGTTTGAGGCCGCCTCGCCGACTTTGCCGTCGCCATGTCCTTCATCACTTTGTCAAAGATCTTGAAGCTTTGATAAATGCCACGAGCTGCAGCCTCGATGGTAGCGTCGGGCCCCTCGGGGGGCTTCTCTCGGGAGGCCTTCTCGGAGAGGGGACCTCCTCGAGCATGGAGTGCTTACCGCTACGATGACTGCGGTTACTTTGTGTGGGGTCTGCCATGGATGTAACACTTGAATCCCATAGACGGCGCCAAATGTTGCGGGAAAAATCAGCTAACACTGAATTTGTATTGAAATGAGAATCAAGGGTACAATAATTACATGTTTAGGGGGTTAGACGAGGCAAATCACGATTGGAAGGTGCTTCGCAGATGAAAAGCCTGAGGTCGCCCTTCAATCGGGGTGAGTCGCGTGTCTATCGGAGTTGATTGCCAAAGGTTGCTTCAACCGCCGGCAGCTAAAGCGAACTACCTGCGAGGAGAGCAACTCGTCAGAAAGGCGGGGCTTGGGAGCCAACCCGTAGCATCTCCGATGCTTAAGTCAGCGGGTGACTATAAGGAGAGCGTCGAACACCCAAGGCGATCTTAGAGGCAGATCGGCACTTGAGTGGCGAGCTGGTGTGGAAGGCGCGAATATGGCGACCTTGTGTATATATTGACGTGTTAGGAATTCTTTCAGATTTTCAGCCCCTTTCTCATTGGAGGAGAAGGAGTATTTATAGGCTGATGGAGTCGGTTGCTTTAGCTGAGCTGGTAGTGTAAGGGGTCTGGCCGAGGATGTCAAAGCCGAACATGTCAGACGCGCCTTTGTCAGGCCATCAGAGCCGTTAATGTCAGGTATGCTTTTGTCAGGCCGTTTGGCGGCGAAACAGATATGCGTGCTTTCGGCAGGCGGTCAGGCAGTCAGGCGGCGAAGTGGCCAGGTGCCCTTTTGTCAGAGTCATCTGTAGTGAAACTACTAGTGGCATGTTGTCTTCTTCCATGGGCGAACTGGTTGGTGAACGGCGTCTAGGCGAACTTCCTGTGGGACGAGCTGCTCTGGGCGTGAGCTGTTCGGGGGTGAGCTTGTCGTTCCGCTTGGCAGGCTTCTCTGGACCTCGACGAGCTTGGGCGAACGAAACTTCACTATGGAGATTCGGCGAGCTGGGGCTTGGGCCTTGATCTTGTGGGCCCGGTTCATCTGGGCCGATCTCAAGGTCGTAACAATTGCCCCCGTCATTCGAGTTTGAAACGGAAAGTCCGGATCGGCTCAGATGACGCACTTCACTCTATTAGATGACAATTGTAACATTAAATTCGAGTCGACCGCCAAATCCCTATAGTCATCATGATGATTCGGAAGCGGGGAGATATTGAAGCGCCCCCACGATTTGGCGCACGATACGTGCCACGTACGACCCTAGGGAGAAGCTGAGGCACCCCTCCGCTTCAGATCACGCCGAGTGGCCCGCTTTCAACGGTGGAGACCGCCTGAATCTCCTTATAAAGCCCGAAAAGGGGGGAATGGTCGAAAGCTCCTGCTTTTGAATTTGAAATTTCCCTTCAGTCTACATCTTCGAGCGTTCGCCACCAATCTCGCTTCGCCGGAGCTCCTGTGATCTCTCTTTCTTAAGTATTTCTTTCTTCTTCTTAACAAATGACTTCTTCCGGGTCTTCTTCTAACAGGCACGTCGAGAAGCACTTCGACGAGTTCATTGGTGTTAACTCCAAGGGGGCGGAGGAACATGCAGCGTTGTCGAAGTTTTGGCCGGAGGAGCGGGAAGCAGCTGCCACGGTCCCCTCGACATCGACGGCCCCTGAGAGAAACGAAAAGAAGGGCCCAAGGCCGACCGTTGGTGGGGCTACTAGAATGGTCCCGGTGGAGAACCTAGCCATAGCTCCCAAAACGAAGCACATCAGCCACGTCGAGATTCGTTCCAAGTATATTCGGCCACCGTATGATGTCCGCCTCCCCGCCCCCGATGAACGGGTCTGTTCGCCCTGGGACAACGAAGTCGGGGTCTATGCTCCTACCTTCGATCTTGGGCTACGATTTCCACTCCACCACTTCTTCCTGCACGTGCTAAACTTCCTCGACCTTCCGATCTTCCAATTGATGCCGAACTCGATCAGCGCCATAGTTGGGTTCCTTTTTATCTGCTTCGGTAGTGGCATAGACTCGTCCCTGCCGCTGTTCCGGTATTTCTTCGAAGCGAAGCAGCGAGGAGCATACTACTATGTCAGTGCGAGAAGGGACCGTCATCTTGTTGTCGACATGTCGGGTAAAATAAGGGAGTGGAAAGAGAAGTTCATCTTCATCTCGACGCCGGCGGACTTGTCTCTGAAGACGAACTGGGGTAGGTTGAATTCAGCCATGAACAAGGAAGTGATCCTAGGGGGAGGGACCTGGAGACCTCCAAAATCCTGATGGAGATCCCCCGCGATCTCCGGATACATGTGAAGCTGGTCAAGGAGCACCAGATCGCCCTCCATATCTGACCCGAAGGTACTGAGATCTAAGGGATCTTCTTCGTCTTTGCTCACCCTGATCTCTTTTCTTTTTGCAGGTGCGGACATGAGTTTGTCAAGGGACGAACTGATGAGCATGGCCATGGAGGGGGTGTCAGCCGAGGGAACGACGCCCAAGAAGCAGGCGGCCCCGGTTAAGGGCAGGGCGGCGACGTCGAAGAGCTTGTCGAGGAAATCAGGACAGAAGCGGGGCTTGGAGGAGGCGTCTGCTGCGCAGACTGACAGGGAGAAGCGGAGCAAGAGGACGAAGAAGAAAGCACCTGCTGTAGCTGTTCCCTCTCCTCGTGCGAGCGAAGTCACGTCAAGAAGCATGGCCGATCCTGTCGCGGTCAAGGAACCGATGGCCGATCTGACGGTTGCCACGCCCCAGGGCCAGCCGACCCAAGCCAAAGTGACAGAGGTCGAGCGTTGGCCCTTTGGATGCCCCTCTGGGAAGCAGGGGAAGGTGGATTCGAGGACGCTTGTGCATCCAAGCCGCGAGGCGGCGCTTGCCTGCTTTAAAACGAAGAAGGCCTAGATCTTGGCGTTTCCGAAGATCGAGCTCTACAGGCCGTGCTACCGGGTGGGTGCCCAGGAGTCACTGTTTGAGGATGCCGGGGTCGCGACCCATCTGGCTGAGAACAGTCTGTTGTCTAGGGACCGGGCGTTCTTGTACAACGTTGGTCCCGAGCACCTATGCGGCACCGCAATCTGGCATAGCATGCAGGTTTGATGCTTTCCCCTACCCGCGTTGTCTACCTGCCACAGGTTATGTAGGTTCATGTATTCCTTTCCTCTTTTGTAGGCGGTAGCAAAGATGACCTCCTTGCAGTGCCATACGAACGTGGGTGCGCTGTAGGCGACCCTCAATCAGAAGAAGGCGGAGCTCCATGCGGCCACTAGCGAGCTGCAGAAGAAGGATGCTACGCTCAAGGAGGCCGCGGAGCGGCTGACGAGGAGGTCGGTGAAAGTGGACCAACTCCGCAAGTTGCATGTGGTCCAGCTGGAGGAGATGGAGAAGCAGTACAAGATATAGGATGGTCTGAGCCAGCAGCCGGAGGAGGCGGAGGCCCGAAGGGTCACTCTGGAGAACGCTCATGCCACGGAGGTGGAGGTGAAAGGGCGGGAGATTGTCGAGCTCACGCGTCAAGTGGCGGAGCTGAAGGAGGTCGATGTCGAGGTCGCGAAGATGGAGGCCGTCCTCAAGTACCAGAAGGACGAGCTCCTCCCCCTTATGAAGGAGATCCGGGTCAGGACCATGGCAGAGGCTCGGGAGGCGAGCTTGGAAGAGGGCTTCCAGGCGGGCCTCGAGAAGGCGGGTGAGAGGCTGAAGAAGCTGTATCCCGGGCTGGAGATCGACTTTTCCGTGTTGATGGTGGACTCGGATGGTGAGGGGGAAGGAGAGGCCGGTGGGCTAGGTCTGTCCGATGGCGAGCGTGCTGGCAGTGATCAGGCTGGCGGTGATGTCGATGCCCAGGGGGAGGTCGCAGTGACAGAGCTAGTGCCGGACGAGGCCGAGGCCCATGTGGAGGCGCCATAACGCAGTTGGGGGGAGGGTAGCCAAATGTAGGACATGGTTGAGGAATCTTCGATGTAAATGTAAACTTTATCTTTTAATGAAATATACTTTTGGCGGTTTGCCTTGTCTATGCTTGTGTTGCTGTTGGTCGCTATTCTTTGCATTTATGTGTATGCCACCAACTTTCTGTTTGGAGGTGGCTAACGCCTCGGAGAAGCGGAATGTTGTAGCATTTTGAGTGTGATTGAGTTGGTGAACCTCTTTGTGGAGATAGATCGCCTCTAAGGTTTTTCGAGGGCGTCGCACGTGGTCGACCCCTTATTGACAATTTTGAATTGGATGGTGGACTGCAGCAGGGTCTTCAAGATCGTGGGTATCGAGTGACCCAGCATTTATATTTCCGTTTTGATGGCGGACTACCCCGGAGCTCTTCAAGATCGCGGGTATCGAGCAACCCCGCATTTATATTTCCGGTTTGATGGCGGACTGCCCCGGAGTTCTTCAAAATTGCAGGTATCGAGCGACCCCGCATTTATATTTCCGGTTTAATGGCAAACTACCCCGGTGGTCTTCCTGAGGGCGAATTTCGGGCAGAACCCTTCTTCAAGCCCCTGGCCTGTTTGGTTAGCGAAGCCCGGCATGCTATGGGTAGCTGCACCGTGACCTGTCCCGGTGGTCTTCCTGAGGACAAATTTCGGGCAGAACCCTTCTTCAAGCCCCTGACGGGTTTGGTTAGCGAAGCCCGGCACGCTACGGGTAGCTGCACCGCAACTTGCTCTGGTGGTCTTCTTGAGGGTGAATTTCGGGCATAACCCTTCTTCAAGCCCCTGGCCGGTTTGGTTAGTGTGAAACCCGGCACGCTATGGGTAGCTACACCGCGACCTATCCCGGTGGTCTTCCTGAGGGTGTATTTCGGGTAGAACCCTTCTTCAAGCCCCTGACCGGTTTGGTTAGCGAATCCCGACACGCTACGGGTAGCTGCACTGCGACCTGCCCCGGTGGTCTTCCTAAATGCGAATTTTGGGCAGCGCCCTTCTTCAAGCCCCTGGATGGTTTGGTTAGCGAAGCCTAGCACGCTATGGGTAGCTGCACCGCGACATGCCCCGGTGGTCTTCCTGAGGGAAAATTCGGGCAGAGCCCTTCTTCAAGCCCCTAGCCGGTTTGGTTAGCGAAGCCCGACACGCTATGGGTAGCTGCACTGCGACCTGCCCCAGTGGTCTTCAAGATTGCGGGATCGAGTGACCCCTCATTTATAACTCCGATTTGGGTGGCGAACTGCCCCGAAGGTCTTCAAGGTTGCAGGATTGAGTGACCCCGCATTTGTAACTCCGGTTTGGGTGGCGAACTGCCCCGGAGGTCTTCAAGATTGCGGGATCGAGTGACCCCGCATTTATAACTCCGGTTTGAATGGCGGGCTGTAAATTTAGTTCGCATAATACGCATATAAGAGTGAAAACGTAAGAGTTTACTTGTTGCGAATTAACCCGCTCCGGATGATTAATGTGGCATGTATGGAGGCGCTTTCTGTCTTGGAGGAATCTGAAACTTTTATTCAAACAACACGATGTTGATACAAATACATAAAATTACAAATTTTATTGATAATACTTGAGTAGGTGCTGGGCATTCAATGGGTGAGCTAGCTCTTCACCCTCTATGTTTGCCAAAATGTAGGTAGCGGGTCCTATGATGTCCGCTATTTTGTAGGGGCCCTCCCACTTGACGGAGAGCTTTCCGCAGTGGCCGACCTTGGGTTTAAAGGTGACTTCTTTGAGGACGAGTTCGCCAACTCTGAAGCTTCGCTTCTTCACCCTGAAGTTGTAATACCTCGTCATCCTTTGGCTGTGCTTGATAAGACAAGTTAGCGAATGATCCCTTACCTCGTTATGTAGTTCGATGTTGAGGTCGAGGCCTTCTTCATTTGCTTGTTTGTCGAAGTATTGGAGGTGGAGAGAACGTTCGTCGACCTCTACCAGGACGACGGCTTCCGCTCCATAAGCTAGCATGAAGGTGCTCTCGCCAGTTGAAGCTTTGTAGGTGGTGCTGTAAGACCAAAGGATGCCGGGTAGCTCGTCAGGCCAAGTTCCAGGAGCGTTGCCGACCTTCTTATTTAGGGGTTCTAGGATGCACTTGTTCGCTGCTTCGGTCATGCCATTGCACTGCGGGTGCGCTACGGAGGCGAATTGGAGGTTGATGCCCTAGTCTGAGCAGAACTCCCTGACGTCTGTGGAGTCGAACTGCGTCCCGTTGTCCGTCACAATGGAGCGGGGTATTCTGAAGCGGCATATGATCGACTTCCAGATGAAGTTCTTCATGTCTTTCGAGGCGATGCACGCTAAGGGCTCCGCTTCTATCCATTTGGTGAAGTAATCGACGGCGTCAACCATATACTTCCTTCATCCGGTAGCCATCGGGAGGAATGGTCCGAAGATGTCGAGGCCCCACTTGGCGAATGCGACTGGGCTGAGGATTGGAATCAGATCGGCAGGAGGAGCTTTGGTGTGCTTGAAGAATCTCTGGCACTCCTCGCAATGTTTGACGAAGCTGATCGCATCCTTCAGCATGGTCGGCCAATAGTAGCCATGTCGGACTGCCTTGTGATAAAGCTGATCGCATCCTTCAGTATAATTTGTATTTTGGTCACTCAATCTCCACTTGTTGATTACAAATTCTTCACAACTCTCCAACAATATCAACGCCATCAACCATTCTTCACCAAGGTAATCTCTTTTCTTAAAGCCCCCACAACATGTTGTTTAGATCATTGTGCAATTTTTGTTACATGCAGCAAGTAATGATGTGAAGGATAAGAGGCTTGTTCCAGTGAGATGTACAGCAGGGGAGAAGAATAGCCAGAGGAGTTTTCTTAGCTTGGAGGAGGCCGGACTGGCCGAGATTTCTGGGCTCAGCACTCACGAGCGATTTCTCTGCAGGCTCACTGTGGGTACAAACGTGAATTTACTTCTGCTTTTCATATTATCAACGTTGCTGATTGGCAAGAAGCCTTGGAATGTAGCTTGCATCGTTACCGTAACGCTGAAGGGTTTATCTCTGGTGGCTCCCCATCTTCGTCTTCTTAGAATAAATAACGACCCGAACCTCTATATTTATGCATTCTGCCCACAAACAAATATACTTGCAGACAAGTTAAATACACACCACAAACTTCAATAGGGTCAAATTTGGGTTGATGGATATTATTCTGTTCTACTAAAAGCCTTTTGCATGTCCAACACTGTTGAACATACAGGCTGCATGTGCACGTGCATGCCAAAAATCAAAGCATGCCGCCTGAGTTATAATAAATAGAATGATAGGTCATGAACAAAGACGTGTCCGAATGAAGACCAGACCCAATGATGATAAGATACTAGAGAACTTGTCCCACCTTTACCCGTTACAATTTAATTGTATCAACTTCACAATTATTAACGAGATGGTCCCTTGCCCTAGAGACTCCTAAATAATAGCAGGCCTTTAGATCATATATATGGAACCAAAAGAACAAAGTGGAAGATCACATGAGACTCGTACAAAGCCAAGCCAGCCAACCAAAATGTACTCCTCATCTCTGATAACCGGAGAACACTGAACTGCTCAGAGATGGAAAGATTGTGGCAGATATTCTGCCCTATTGCTAGTGGAGCATCTGAACCGTATATGTTTAGCTGAAACAAGTCAGAAATACATGTAGCATCACAATTATATAAAGATTTCTCAACAAACATGGTGCTGGAATCATTTACATAATACAAGACCAAATGAAGTGCACTAACACAGCTTTTTTGGATCCCTTCAATAGCTGCTTGCATTATATTAGTTTATTTTCGTATTTCTCTTCTATTAATTTGATGTTCTCACTTGTTCGTACAATTCGTATACATGCTGCTGGGACCTCTCTCTTCTGACACGATACAAATAATTGCAAGCATGCATGCATGTAGATGAGCTAGAAAATCAGCTCTACAGGATTAAATGCAGGGGATATATATATGCAATCCTACGAAGTGGTCATCACTGCCTCAAACAATCACGAAGGCCACTGATAGTCTATTTTGCGGAGGCCCAACAGCATGGGCCCAAAGGCGCAGCCTACAACGCGAAATCGTGGGGGGTCCAAGCCCACCCAACGAAGCCCATGAGAGGACCCCGAACATCGATCCGACCCGACCCCGGAAACGCGCGAGTCACTCGCCCACTCCAGCGATAACCGTTCCCCCAGTCCCGCTGCCACTTAATGGCCGTTATGGGGAGGTGCTGGCATGGCGCGGGGAGCGGCGATGGGGAGGCGGATTGAGGGGGCACGATTGGGGGCGGACGAAGGACGTGAGTCATGGGTGGTCGCGACGAGAGGCCTATAAAAGGACTAGGAGGATGACTGAACAAAGGACGGCATCTCAGGTAACAAAACCTAAGGTACTCCATCAACGACCTAGTTCCCCCACTTCATCCCCTTCCCCCCGCCCGCGCCGGAGGACGTCGTTCCGATCTCCTCTCGAGTCGAACCGTCCCCGCCGAGCCCAACCTCCTTGCTCTTATTATCCTATTTCCTACTCCTATGTCGCAACAGCAACATCAGGGGTATTTACTGCTCTTTCTTTCGTAACAACGGCCCCTTATAAGTAGCTCCTTACTTTTCCTTTCCCCGGAAGTAGCTAAAAATTAATAGAAAAAGTTCTATAAATTAATATAAACCGTTTCAGGTGCTTTTCATGATTGTGGTGTTTGATTGGGCACGTGCGTTCCTGTCCTCCTCTTTCAGACTGTCATCTGACTTAGGCATCGGAGGGGATTTGGCCGGAACCAAGGTCCGGCCTCCCTGACGAGTGTTCTCGTCTGTTCAGGAAGACGTTAGATCCAAGTGCCGAAGCTTCCCTTCGACACCAGGCGAACGCCATCAAGCATCAGCCAAGGCATCGAGGCCACCCCTCGACGCCAGGAGAGACCGAGGCCGAGCGCATCCATCCGAGCCGAGGCTTCCCCTCAGCTCCACGCCGGCCGCGTATCAAGCGAGACGATCGAGGCTACCCCTCGTCGTCCGACCGACCGAGGCCGAGCGCACCCATCCGAGCTGAGGCTTCCCCTCAGCTCCGCGTCGATCGCGCGTCAAGCCAAGGCGCCGAGGCTTCCCCTCGTCGTCCGACCGTCCGAGGCCGAGCACCTCACACCGGGCCGAGGCTTCCCCTCAGCCCCCCAGAGGCCGAGGATCCAGACCCGGCCCAGCTGACGCGCTCTGCGTCCACTACATCTCCGATTCGCGTCGCGTCTACACGCGCTCGACGCACCCAAGGGACCCTAATCGGCCCCTTGACCACGTTGACCGGGTAGTCCACGGTCAACGATACTGTAGTGAGAAAACACTCTGAAACATCTGGCGCCGTCTGTGGGAACGAACCATCCCACGAAAAAACAAACCACACTTGTAATGGCACGCGCCTGCAATGGGAAGAGACGCATGCCCCCATCCCGGAGGAGGGAAATGGCGCACCCAACAGCAACCTTGAGGGCGCACCCAACGGCAATCACCACGCCCCCTCAGCCGAAGAGACTAGCGAGTCCGAGCTGGCCACGCAGGAGCAGCTCCGTGCCCTGGCCCAAGAGACCAACGCGAACATTCAGACGCTGGTCGCGACGGTACATTAGCTCATCGGCGCCGCGCCAGCCAACGGAGACGTGTTGGGTGACGGCCATCGTTGGGAGGGGGCCCCCCCGCTCCTGCGGTCCGCTGTGGTCGCTGACCACGGAAACCGAAGACCGAACACGGAGCGTCGGTTCACACTACCCGGCTTCTACCAGGCGAGATCGCGCGCCTCCTCCTCTTATCGCGAAAGGAGCAGGAGGGGTACCGAATACACGGGGGACGAATCGGTGACCGCGTCGTCTCGTCGGCCACGATCACCCCACCGCAGAAGAAGTGATCGGCACCACTCGAGGGACCGATCACGGCTAAGCGGAAGCTCCCGCCGGAGGAGCCGGGAACGCCGGACCAGCCCCACCCCCAGTGTGGCGAAGGCCATTGAGCCAGCCCAGCCAGCGCTTGTGCCACCTCCACAACCGAACGAGCCTGAGGTAGGCGGGTGTCGGACCCCTGGAGGCATCCACGGAGACCGGTGCCCCCTGTCGCGGAGAATAACCAACGCGCGGGTCCCCTCTCGATTCAAGATCCCGACGCTGGGGAAATACGACGGGATAGGAGATCCAGGGAACCATGTGATGGACTACGAGGGGGACATGTCCTTCCAGGGAGCCGATGATACCCTGCTCTGCAGGGGCTTTTATTCGACCCTCAGGGGAGCAGCGAGAACTTGGTACCGCAGCCTGCCCAGCCGCTCCATTGACAGCTTCGATGAACTCACCCAGCTGTTCTGCAAACAGTTCATGGCAGGGCGACAGGTAATGCCTGATGCTGAACATTTGTTTAACATAGTGCAGGGCCCGACCGAGCCGCTCCGACAATTTATGCGCCGCTTCAACGCTGAGCGGCTGAACGTAAACAGCCCTCCCGACCTCGTTGTCCAAACGGCCCTAAAGAAAGGGCTGCGTCATAGAGGCTTGAAGAAATCTCTGCACAATGATCCCCTGAAAGATCTCGCTGGGATCATGGCGAGGGCCGAGCGCTTCATGTTGACCGAGGAGACCTTGGCCATCGAGGCAGGAAAGGCCAGACGAGGGACCAAGCGCGGCGATAGCGAGCGCCGCAGCCCCGAAGGGTACCGGACAGAGAAGAGGGCGAGAAACAAGCAGCGGAGGGAGGATACGAGGGACGCCACCCCGGACGTCGTCCTCACTCAAGTGCAGAAGGAAGAGCGCGCTGATCGCCCCCCGCCGAAGACAAAAAGAGGGGGGAAAATGGGGAAAAGTATTGCCAGTACCACAAAGACAACGGCCACGACACTGAAGACTGCTGGCACCTAAAGAAGGACATCGAGAAGTTGATGAGCCGAGGGCACGCAAGGAACTTTACCGAAGACCTGGCCCACGGAGAAGGAACGTCCAAGCAGCCGGACAAAGGAAAGAAGGTCAACGCCGTCCAAGGACCCCTCCGCATCATAGAGTGAGCAGGCGAGGCCCCCCAGTCACCGCCTAGTCGGGAGGAGATTATCTAGGTTCACATCCCCCCGTCTTGCTTTATTTCTTTTTTCCTCCAAATGTACTAGTCCAATAGGACCTTTAAGAGTACAAATGCACCCCTTTTTCCTTTTCTTCATCTCCGACGGAGTCAACATTTTGCTAAGGCTGCATAAGAGTGAAGACCGCCACCTCACCAGACGGGGGGTCAATCAAAACTGGTCCTAAGCCGAGGAGCTTCACCCTCGTTGACCGACTCCGACGCTCGTAAGTCTGGGGGCAATTCCCCCAGCCAGCGCAGACGCCGACCGGTCCTAAGCCGAGGAGCTTCACCCTCGTTGACCGACTCCGACGCTCGTAAGTCTGGGGGCAATTCCCTCAGCCAGCGCAGACGCCGACCGGTCCTAAGCCGAGGAGCTTCACCCTCGCTGACCGACTCCATCGCTCGTAAGTCTGGGGGCAATTCCCCCAGCCAGCGCAGACGCCGACCGGTCCTAAGCCGAGGAGCTTCACCCTCGCTGACCGACTCCATCACTCGTGAGTCTGGGGGCAATTCCCCCAGCCAGCGCAGACGCCGACCGGTCCTAAGCCGAGGAGCTTCATCCTCGCTGACCGACTCCATCGCTCGTAAGTCTGGGGGAAATTCCCCCAGCCAGCGCCGACGCCGACCGGTCCTAAGCCGAGGAGCTTCACCCTCGCTGACCGGCACCATCGCTCGTAAGTCTGGGGGCAATTCCCCCAGCCAGCACAGACGCCAACTGGTCTTAAGCCGAGGGACTTCTCCCTCGCTGACCTACTCCATTGCTCATAAGACTGAGAGCGACCCCCGCAGCCAGCGAAGACGGGTAGACCGACTCCATTGTTTATAGGACTGGGGGCAACCCCCCCAGCCAATAAGGACATCAACCGACTTGTCCACTCGAGGGACTAGGGGCGACCTCCCGGAGGAAGGAGGCAAGCGACCACCATCAGCAGAGGAGCCGAAGTCGCAGCAACAAAGCAAAATGCGCGGAAAATTCAAGTAGGTCAATTTCATTTCCAACAGTTAACCGAGGTACAAAAGTGTGTCTTTTTACAGGAAATCGAAGTGGAGGAACCTCCTTACAAATAATTCACTCTCGGCGAACAACAAAATTCGTCACCCACAAAAACTAGGGTGACGCCGGCGGAGCAAAACTTGTCGACCAAGAACACAAAATTGATGGCTTAAATGAACATCCTTGCAATCAGCAATTGTTTGCCCTGAAGCAGAGAGCCGGTAAAGATGCCAATGGAGATTGCGAGGTCAGGGATCCATTTCAAGTAGGCTGGGCCAAAGCGAAGCGGATGCTGAAAAATTTGAGGATAAAAACAAGGATGACAGGCCGGGAAGGAAGACCTAGGGGACCCGGGCTCGGGAGGACGCTTCCTCGGGCGCCTCGCCCTGCTCGGAGCGAGGGGGATCGGCAGGCGGAAGGGCTTGCAGGACGTGCTCCGCACAATCCCGGAAGGAGGACTGGACGACTTCGACGATTCGGGGGCTGATAAGGTCTTCATACTTACCGAAGGCCTCCCTGAGGACCTCGAAGATCCTCTCCCCCAGAGTCCCGACGACGCCCCTCTCCACCTCATCCGCAAACCGCGCCACCTGACGCCGATCCGACAGTTCCCTCTGGAGCTCCTCCCTCTCCAGGCGGAACGACTCCGTCGCTTCCCCGGTCGACCGCCGAGCGTCCTCCAACTCCCCATGGAGATCGGCCACTCGTCCCTCTAGCTCGGCCACCAGGGGCTTGAGTTGCCGAGACTCCATCTGGGCCGCCACCATAGCTACCTCCGTCGCCCCAGCCCGCTCGTGGTCCTTTGCAGAGGACTCCTCCAGCTCCCTCAAACGGACAGCTCGACGCTGCGACTCGACAGCGAGTGTTGAACCCTGAACGACAAGACGTGAGCCAAGAAGAAAGCGAAGGAAAGAAAGGGACAGCGGGATAGCCAGACCTACTGGAGGATCCAGACCAAGATGTCCGACACCTTGTCGGCGGGGGCCCTCTCAAGGAGACCACGGTCCCAGGGGAGGACGGAGCCCTCGGCTAACTGCTGAGCCAAGGCTCGGTCGACAAACACCGAGTCCCCGGGGGTGACCTCGAGGGAGGCCGAGCAGCTCGCCAACAGGGCAACGATTCCCGATAATGGAGGCAGGGCCGCTGCGACGGGGGTGGTCGTCAGGGTCACTGGAAGATCCTCGGTGGCCACCGCCGGGGGCACGGAGTGCACCGGACTGGGGGATCCGCGCCTTCCTTCCTCCTCTTCCCTCCGCGAGGCTCGGCAGGCGCCGAAGGGGAGCGCTTCCGCCTCGTGCCACCTCCACCATCGGAGACAAGAGGGGGTGTGCCAGGCGCAAGAGGAGCTGCACCGGACCCATTATCACCCCCCACCACTTGGGCCGGTGGGACGGATCCGGCTCTTGCGACCTCCCCGTGGAGGGGACTACCAGAAGTAGAGACGGGAGGCGCGGCCGCCACCTTGCCCACGGTGGGCTCGGCTCTGCGTACCTCCTCCTCGACGGTCCGCCGAGGCGCCCTTCCCGAGGTGCTGCCTCGGCTCCGAGCGGCTCCACGCCAAATCAGCTCATCGACGTTGCGGGTGAACTCGCGACTAGCCATTCCTGCAAGCGAAACCGAAATCAGGGTAAGCCACGGAGCAATCCATGACTAAAAAAGCGACCTACCTGGAGACCACAAGACGGCCTTCAGGAGTAGGTCGTCCAGCAAAGGCCAGATAGACTTCGCCTCTAAGGGGAGGGCCGACAGCAGCGCGACGGCCGCCTGATCAGCCTCGGAGAGGGTTAGCGTTCGGCGAGGCCGACCTGACCCACCCCAACCTGTCAAAATCTGAGCATCCTCAAGGAAGACTACGAAGACATAACCCGAGCTCCAATCCCCCGCCCAGTAGGGTAGCCCGATCAGGCATTCCCTCCCCGCGCGGGCTCGGAGGTGCAGCCATGACCCTAGATCGACCGTCTGGATCTGATAAAAATAGAAGAGGAGGGAGAGATGGCTTCAGACCGCGAGTGCAGCAGAGCATCACAAAGCCTGTCAGAACCGCAACCGAACAGGGGGTAAACTGGCAAAGGGACACCATGAGGTACTCCATGACTTGGATAAAGAAGGGATTGAGCGGGAAACGAAGACCCAGACGGAACATCTCGACGTAAACGTCGACTTCGTTGCTCCTCGGAAGACAGATCCGCTCGTCGATGAAAGGGACTCGAACATCATACGGGTGACAGAGGTACCTTCCCCGAATCTCCACAGCCGCCAGAAAAGGAGTCCTCGACGGCGTTCTGAGGATAACCGGAGGTACATTAAGCCGCGCGGCAACCGACGCCACATCATCGCCAGCATAGTCTGGGAAGAGCTTCCCCTTCCCTTTGCTCGGAGGGAACGGCTCCCCGAGGAGGAACCGGACCCCACAGATCGGGGCCCGCCACGCCTGGACTCAGGAGGATCCATCGCCCCTTGGCCAGAACCACCTATCCTAAGAGCAGCCATAATATACGGATGGGAAAGGAGTTACCTTTTTGTTTATTTGGAGAAGGCAAGAGAACGAAGGCGGCGGAAGACTCCGAGTTTGTGGAAAGCCCGGAACAAAGAGAAGAGCGAGGAAGAAGTTGGGATCAAAGCAGCCGGTGCACTTATATACAAGACCCATGGGCGAATTCAAAACGCCTGACAGGAACGCGTGGCAAGCCTCAAAGAGCTGGTGGCGTTTCGAAATCGGCGCCAAGGGAAGTCCTATCGATCCGCCTCATCATGACCTTCATTTATGACCGCGCCTCGACTGACGCGTCAATCGGAACCCCAGGAGTCACATCGGTCGAACTGAATCGGCCAAGGCCGATCGGTCCCACCGATGGGGCAATTGACACGTCTATTTTGCGGAGGCCCAACAGCATGGGCCCAAAGGCGCAGCCTACAACGCGAAATCGTGGGGGGTCCAAGCCCACCCAACGAAGCCCATGAGAGGACCCCGAACATCGATCCGACCCGACCCCGGAAACGCGCGAGTCACTCGCCCACTCCAGCGATAACCGTTCCCCCAGGCCCGCTGCCACTTATTGGCCGTTATGGGGAGGTGCTGGCATGGCGCGGGGAGCGGCGATGGGGAGGCGGATTGAGGGGGCACGATTGGGGGCGGACGAAGGACGTGAGTCATGGGTGGTCGCGACGAGAGGCCTATAAAAGGACTAGGAGGATGACTGAACAAAGGACGACATCTCAGGTAACAAAACCTAAGGTACTCCATCAATGACCTAGTTCCCCCACTTCATCCCCTTCCCCACGCCCACGCCGGAGGACGTCGTTCCGATCTCCTATCGAGTCGAACCGTCCCCGCCGAGCCTCCTCTTTCAGACTGTCATCTGACTTAGGCATCGGAGGGGATTTGGCCGGAACCAAGGTCCGGCCTCCCTGACGAGTGTTCTTGTCTGTTCAGGAAGACGTTAGATCCAAGTGCCGAAGCTTCCCTTCGACACCAGGCGAACGCCATCAAGCATCAGCCAAGGCATCGAGGCCACCCCTCGACGCCAGGAGAGACCGAGGCCGAGCACATCCATCCGAGCCGAGGCTTCCCCTCAGCTCCACGCCGGCCGCGTATCAAGCGAGACGACCGAGGCTACCCCTCGTCGTCCGACCGACCGAGGCCGAGCGCACCCATCCGAACTGAGGCTTCCCCTCAGCTCCGCGTCGGTCGCGCGTCAAGCCAAGGCGCCGAGGCTTCCCCTCGTCGTCCGACCGTCCGAGGCCGAGCACCTCACACCGGGCCGGGGCTTCCACTCAGCCCCCCAGAGGCCGAGGATCCAGACCCGGCCCAGCTGACGCGCTCTGCGTCGACTACATCTCCGATTCGCGTCGCGTCTACACGCGCTCGACGCACCCAAGGGACCCTAATCGGCCCCTTGACCACGTTGACCGGGCAGTCCACGGTCAACGATACTGTAGTGAGAAAACACTCTGAAACAGCCACTAAAACAACTTCACAGATATACATGCGCTTGCAACCACATGTTATCGTAGCATGGTGTCAAAGACTACCTTCTACTAGACGCACAGGCCAAGTTCCATGCTTTTTAAGATGGACATGCATAGAGCATGGACCAAGAAATAGGGCATTATGGGCAATCAAACAATCAAACGAGCGCATCAAATCATTAGAGGGACCGATCTATATGAACTAACCTAAGTCATGAATCACTATATGAGTGCGCTAGTATCAAACATTCTAAGCTAGCAATAAGATGCTGACGATAAGGCATTACTGATTTGCAAGCACTTGAATGTTCGTTGCAACTATTGCTACAATCCAAAAGATCCATAAAGTTTTGGCTCAACTAATCGTGGAGTCATGCAACTCCAGAGCATGTTATCTTGCATCGCCACTTGTTAGCCTGACTGAACACAGAATACAAATGTAGGAAAGAGTACAGCTTTTGGGCATTGCTGTCCATGGCCTACAATGGCATGGCACTGAAAGAGATGAACACAGAGTCCATAGATGCTGATGCATGTGGTATACAATGACGCTCCTTCAAACAATGGAGGCAATTAAAACAAACGGTACTCGTTTCATGCTTTTTAAGATGGACAAGTACAGGCCATGGACCAGAAAAATAGGGCTTCATGGGCAACCTTGCAATCAAACAAGCAGATTGGATCAGAAGAGGGACCAATCTCAACCAACGGAATGTCATCAAACTAAATAGGACCAGCCCAAGTCATCATTCACGTACTTACAATAGAACTGCTGTCACTAAATTGGATATTGGTCCAAGAGCATGAAGCACATGCACGCCAACATTTATCAGCCACTTGCAAGCTCTCCGAACTCCTCGAGTCAGTTGTGCCGGCTACTTTTCCATGTCCAGATGGATGTGTGCTCAGCTATGTCCACCTTGGCTCAAAACACCTCCTCCATGAAGCCATACAATCACTTTTGCCCTTAGCAAATGCAAATTGATTAGCATGAAAGTACGGTGATATCAACACGTAGGAGTACACATTTATTTGGTCCACACTCAAGTGGAGCTCCGGCTAATTCTTTCATATATCAGCTTGTTTCAATCATTATGCTCAAAGTAAAGATTAATTATTTAGGATAAATTGTATAACAACCCTACACTGTCAAGGTTTGTAAACAAACCACTCTTCTGTTCTTTTTAATATAACTGTATTTTCTACCAAATCCAATAGAAGGGATTTACGTACTGTCAACTCTTAGATTGTACATGGATGTTTTCTGCTGAATTTAATTGACAAGCGGGGTTTTTACTGATTCATAGAACAACTTGGTTTGTGCCAAACTTTGATAGAGAATGTTGCTCGAGTTCTTATTTATATGTTGGGATAAAATGTAGTGTCACACGATGTTTTATAGTCAATGTGGCACTAATACTACCTTCTAGGCTTCTATATGTAACTGACACTAACACTCCTAACTTCACGGTTGATGTTAAAACGCATATTTTCTTGTTATTGTAGTTTCTCTCTCTCATCTCACATGCTCCCTCATTCTTCTTTTTTCTTTTGGTCATGCTCTCTCTCTCTCTCTCTCTCTCTCTCTCTCTCTCTCTCTCTCTCTCTCTCTCTCTCTCTCTCTTCGAGGCTTAGTCGACGATCATCCTGTTAATTTCCGGGTATAAAAACCATAGGCTTTGGTCTCCACTTCGGTAAGATATTGTCCGCTCTGGGTCCGCACCGGCACCCGCACGGTTTTAAACACATGGCTTTCCCCCAAAAGGCCTCTTACCAATGGAATTCCCAAGCCACTATTTTAAACCATCGGATCCTCCCCATGTTGGCCGATGTGGGACTATTCGATTCCCAACAATCCCCCTCGAACTAGGACCAAATCAGGAGCCTCGAGGCCCCTCCTCCGAGCTGAGAGCTCTCCTCCATCAGCCTCGGCAGGTCATGCCCGAGCTCTCCTTCAGCTCGGTACATGAGTCCGCTCCGCCCTGAGCAATGCGGACTCCCATACGTCGGCATCCCCCTGTGGCTCCGACTCGAACTCACCACGGAGGGCATCACTCTGTTTGCCATTTGGAGCGCTCTGGCCTTCTTTGGTCGGAAAAACCGAGCTCATCACCGCTCGGAAACACGCCGACTCCCGTGCCGGCACCAGAGGATCAAACACTTCGACAGATCTGGGGTCCGGCTCTACCATGTTAATTTCCGGGTTTAAACCACATTGGGATTTGGGATCCACGTTGGTAAGATATTGTCCGCACTGGGCCCGCACCAGCACTCGCACGATTTTAAACACGCCCCCCCCCCCCCCCAAAAAAAAAAAAAAAAAAAAAAAAAAAAAAAACAAAAGGCCTCTTTTCCAAGCCACTATTTTAAATCCCAGGATCCTCCCCATGTTGGCAGGTGTGAGACTATTCGAATCCCAACACATCCCACAAAGAACTGCCACAATCGGAGAGGGTCGGGTGGATCGCCGAAGATGAGAGATAGCAATGGCATCAACAGAAGGAAGAAGAGGGCAAAAAATGACTAGTAAAAATTACCTTTTAACAATAACGGGTAAAGTCGGAGTGTTTGTAGTAATAAGTAATAACATAGATAACGGGGGGCAATATTGATGCCATAGTGATTAGTGACAATTAGAGTATAACGTATTTGTGTAATTTACCAAATATATTATGGTAGAAGACAATAACGTTGGCATCATGTGAATCGTGTTGGCCTAATATTGACAGGGTTGCATTTAGATAGGGATCACAGGGTCACCACAAGAATTCATCGAACCGAAGGATACATCGTCGACACCTAACACTATGCCAGTTGTAAGATGCTGAATAACAGACACTACTGATTTGAAGTTTGAACACGCGCGCATGACTGCAACCGATCCTAAAGTTCCCTCAGCACAATCTAAGGCCCATGCAGTGTTGTCTCAACCAATCATGGGGTCATAAAACTCTGAAACGTGTGATCTTGCATTAAGCCATGTAACTCTAAAGCATGTGACCGTGTATTATTACCACGTGATTACTCGAGTGAACACAAAATGCAAATGTAGGCAACGACTAATTACTAAAGATAGGTTGGGGCTTTGCTGTCCATGGCCTACAATGGCATGGACAATGAAGAGACGTCCCACACAAAGCTGTTGCAAATCTCATGAAATATAATCCAGAGATGCTGTTGTATCTGGCAGGATTGAACCATTACCCTTGTGCATTGCTTGGGATGGTGCGTGTATGTTAACATGATCGATGATAGGTGTACAAATCTAAGTTCTGTGGACGTGAATGCTTCAAGAACTGCAACTGAACATGGGAGCTCATGTGTTTATTTCGTCCCCACAGGTTTGCTTCCTCAATCAAGAGAAGAGATAAGGTGTGAAGGACCAACTAGTTGTTGTTCTCCTTCCCATCAGGGTCCAGGGGGAGGATATTGACGTCTAAACTTGCCGGTGGATCTTTTTGATTGATGTCGAAGGTTCTGGACCGTTGTGTATTGCACAGTAGAGGCGTACGAAGAGAGAAATGTGGGAAAAATAATAATAATTCCTAACC
>JAULAV010003581.1:0-16998 GCA_030789695.1 Scilla litardierei
GAAGTTTCTGGATGTCCTACTCCGAGTGTGAGTCGTCTTTCACTCCAACATCTTCATCCCCGTCTTTTTCGGCTATCAGCACTTGCATTTTGCGCACCTCACAGTGGTGCCCTGGGGTGAACTGCTCATCGCATCTAAAACACAGCTCTTCTGCCTCTTCTCCCTCATCTCGACGTCAGTCATCCTTCTGAACTGACCCCTGCTGGCGATGCATCGCTATTCTTCACAGTCTTCTCAATACTCGCCTGATCCGTCCCTGTAACTGTCTTCTGTTCTCCTGTCGTGGTTGGAACACTGCGGAAAACCAGTCCACTCCAACTACCTCTCGCCTTTTTCTCCTCCAGCTGGCCGTCTGCCATCTGAGCATACTCTATGGCCTCCATCAGGCTCTGAGGCTTTTGCATGCGCACCGCTTCTCGAATAGTGGTCCTCAACCCCTTCATGAAGGTGCTCTTCATCGTCTCATCAGTCACTCCGTGCACCTGTCCTGATAAGGGCTCGAACCTATCTAGATAATCTCTCACTGTGTCCTCCTGCCTGAGTGATAGCAGCTACTCCCTCACGTTCCCCAAGTGGGGGTCTCTGAATCTCTCCACCATCTGGTCCCTGATCTTCTCCTATGAGCGAAAAGGACACCTCGCATCCTTCCATTGAAACTAAGCGAGGGCCTTCTCATATAGACAAATATTTGCTGCCTCCAGCTTCTGCTCCTCAGTCATACTAGAGACTCTAAAAATCTCTCTGCTCTATTGGTCCACGACACTGGATCCACCTCATCGAATACAGACATCTTCAGCTTTCACAGCCGGTCCATATTGAATGTTTCCTGATCTCCTCGTCCTCCGCCATATTTGGGCTGATGGTAGTGCTGCTACCTCTCCTGGTGGGTCTCATGTCCTCCCTGTGGCCCACTCCATCGATCTCCATAGCCCCCCGGGCCCCTCTTCGTCCTCCGTAGCCTCCTGTCTGGTCCTTGTGCTCCTGATAATATCTGTACCCTCCTCCATTGTCACCGGGGCGCTATCTATCATCGCTATACCGAGGGTCGGGAGGGTCTCGAAACTCCCCTCTGTCATCATCGTACCCCGAAAAGCCTCTCGGGTCAAATCCATCGTCGAAACCCCATGCCGGGTCCTCTTAATAAGGTTGAAAATCACCGAAGGGATGTGCTTCATCCTGCCGTGCACCCCACCCCCCGTGGGAGGTCTTCCGCTGGTCGGCGGGGCCCCAGCGACCTTGGGAAGGGGCCGCGTGGCCCTACCGAGGGTTCTCAGGGTCCCATCGGCCCTGCCGTTGGTCGGCGGGGCCCGTCAGGGCCCTGGGGGCCTTCGCTGGCCCCGACCGAGGGTGGGGGGACCCCCCGCCGTGCTTCCTGGGGCCCCGCTGGGGCCTGGGAAGGAACCCGCGGCCCCCCGAAGGCCTGCCGCGCCTGATGGGTGTGGTGGCTTGACCCGCCGGCCTCCCGTCTCGTCCCCGCTTTTCGACGAATCGCCTCGCGGTAGTCGTCCACACACGATCCTCCATCTTCCTCCTCGTAATCCTCTTCCTCATGAACGGATTCCGCATCAATTTTCTCCATCTCCTCCTTCCCCTTGTCGCCGCTTTAGGGTTGCCATCACATCCTTTTAGATGCGACGAAATCTCCCTGAGTTCGAAGATGATCTTCGCTAGGTCTTCGCCGTGTTCTTTCAATTGCCCACTATTACCCGCTAGGGTTTTTTTCACGTTCGCGATCTCGTCCTTGATGCCATCGATCTCCACCGTCAATTTTTCCTGTACCGCATCGATCCGATCTTTAGATCTCGTAGCCGCCGCCATGGATCGACGTGCTCTGATACCAAAATGATAGGAACTCGACGAAACTGAAATTTATTGGAATAAAAACTGAAATTTTGATAGATAAATATGCTACAAATAAGAGATAGCTTTCTCTCCCAAGATGCCAATTGATAATGGACGTCCGCACCTTCCCCGAAGAACTCTCTTCCTCACACAATATCAAAATCAAGCATAATTAGGGCCGGCCGTCTCTCCCCCCTATTTATAATTTTCTAATTAAATGTCTAATTACCCAAATATCCCTACTATAATAAAATAACACAAAACCCAATAAACACCCAATAAACTAGGCCCGGCCGGATCTATCACACTCCTTTTCCAATATTGGATACACATCCTTTATGTTTGTGTAGAAACCACTTTAAACATCCTTGGGCTTTTTATTTCCATTTCTATTGTCCGTGTACATTGGATAAACAATTATGGAGGATCTATTCTGTCTTCTTCCCAGCAGCATAATAGTGCAAAAATTAGTAAATTAACACACCACTGTCGCTATGGAGTTTCATAATAATTCATGAAATATTTCATGATGCCTTTTATTTACAAAAAGTTAATAACTGTTATTCAAAGTTTCTATTAAATCATTATGCCATTCGGTTCTCGTCAGAAATGACTTACCAAAAAACATTCATATACTTTTGATACGGTATGTGTTGCTTGCTGGTCTTGGTTGGAAGGCCCATAATAAACTTCTCCTTCATTGGGCATCTACTCTTCATCCACGGTCAAACTACGAATTTTTTTGATACCCATTTATTGAATAACCTCCTTGTGTTTCAACTTCTATCATTAATATACGGATAAAAAAGCCCCCTGGTTATTTCTGCATCTATAGGTATCTTAAATATCAAGGATTCCTTTTGAAGCTCTAAGGTTCGAGAGTTCAGAGTTAGAGCACTGCATGATCCACCTAATATATTCAAGTTTGAAGTAGTGTAAAGTTGAGTTTAGCTCAGTACAAGTTTCCTTTTGAAGGTCTTTGTCCAATGCTGCCTTACACGTCATACTTCGAGGAAGGTCTGCCTAGTGTTATGAGGACCTTATTAGGGGTATGCTGTGGGGAGTGTAATATGCAGATTTGTTCATGTCAAGCACACACATTTGATCTCTGGTTCACACTTGGCACAGTTAACTGTAGATGCACACATAAGACACTTGACTAGCTAAATGTAAACACATACTCTGATTATTTTTTGGGAGGTATACACAATTACACATTAGTCTGCATTACTTATGGTGATTGCATCTTGACTAAAGTATAATACAAGCTCATGTAGCTTTGTCTCTACCCATCCAATATATTCTGTTAATACTTCAGCAAAATCAATTTAATATCTCAGATGTAATTAAATCATCAAATTCAAGCTTCCTAGTTTGCTCATGCAGAGATTTCACCATATGGGTGTTAACAGTCGATCTTTGTCCTGATAGGGGTTCCCTTTTCCTCTAAATATATGATTTTTAAAACTATCTTTCATATCGAAATAGTAGTTTAATCAAAACATTTGAATACTAGGTTATTTTAAGGAATTATATTGATGCCTTTTCGTACGTCTGTAGACATAAATGAGGAAAGTGACAATATTAGGTAGTTCTTGTTGAAAAGGGAAACAATGACATGATAAATTAACTTTTTGGTGGGATATGGCAGTATAGGTTAACTGTTAGCTCGAGTAAGAATTTCTTTTAGGAGGCAATTTGGGCTAAATTTTGGGATAAAATTAGGTCTTTCAGTGGGTTTTACTGCTGTCTAAATTTCAGAATTAAAAAAGAAAAATGATATATAAGAGGAGATAGAATACCGATCGTCTGTAGACACAGACGTAAATATCACACTCTGACAAGGACACGTGGTGTTGGACATGACAATCCTTTAAACATTCGGCATGATGATATGATTGTATATGCATGTTTTAAATACACAAGCATGAAGTTGACTCATATTAGTGTATACATTGTCTACGGAACGCCTAATTGTAAAATGATCTATGAACCATGTGCTTTGGTCCAAAGTGGACAATGATTTCATATTAACATAAGGTTGAAGTAAACAAAGGTCTTGCACTTTGGAAATGTTTGACAGATATCTGCTGCTCAGACATGCCAAATTTTGATTGGGATAAACGTCCCGCATATCATTGAAGACAACTGAGGCCTCTGTCTCAATGCGTTCATAAACGATCATTTTTCTGAATTTTGTTTAGGTTTAACATAAAGATAATAATAAATTCAGGCATCTATTATACAAATGATGGATGTTTTGAATGAGGTTGCTGACTAGGATAAAAGGATGGGAAAAAAGACGGTAGAGATTGAATCTTAAGAAATCAATGGGTAGGATGACATTTTCATAGATTGAATCTTGAAAAGTCAATGGGTAGGATCAGATTTGTGAAAGTTTTGACGGAAAAACCCTAAAATTTCGAGGAAAACTAAACGTGTAGGGAACTAAATTTTGGGGAGAACTAAATTCAATGGGTGGAAACTAAATTTTTTTGGGGAAGCTAAATAATAATTATTTCACTTTAATTATTACTGGTCGTTTGAAATTAGGGAAACCAAGATTTTGAGGTGTGGATATTTTTAATTTCTTTCCTTGTTTACTAAATCAAGTCATCAACAGCAATTTGTTTGGTAAAATGGAGGTTTTTATCTTCACCAACTCCATCTTTTTCTTCATCCTCCATTCTTAGACCATGCTAATGGTGCTGTTGCATTAAAATTAAAAAAAAAAAGCTTAGGTGGTATGCCTTGGATAACACTGGTGGATACATGCAACTCCCAGCAGTAAAAGTTATCATTTTACATATTGGTCTTGATTCTTTCCATATCTATATGCACTTTGGAAGCTTTCTCCTTGAACACAAGCTTAATATTATATGATCACCACATGTCTCCTAGCTCGTCAATGGCCTCACGGTTATATAGGTAGGTGCTCCGGAGCTAGTCTCCTTAGAAATTTGTCACCACCATAAAGATTCTGCACAGTTTTAAAGCTGATAGAATGATGTCTGCTTCTTTCTTAAAACTTTTTAGATCCTTGAGTTGTGTACCATAAGAGAGATCATTTGATGGGATACCACTTGTAGTATGATCTCATTATATAATGGAAACAAGATTATAGGGCTCGAATTGTTAATGTAGAGAATTAATAATTATTGGAAATTTGGAGAGACAAAGGTGTTCCCCTTTATGTTCCTATCATTGCAATAAGATTGATGTATCAGTTTGTCTTCTATTGGCTCCTTTCCTAAATCATTATTTTCTCTGGTTTCCTCCACCTCATTATCTCTCTCTTTTCCCTCACTTGAAAAGTAGAGAATGGTGATAGATCTGCACTTTTGGCCCATTAGGGTTGTTTTGGGACGTCAGTGGCGTTTTTCGGAATTTTCAGATTTTAGGTCTTTTGTAATTTTCATTTATTAGGGGATTTTCGTAAATTTGCAATTTTCTGCAATTTTTCTTTATTTAAGCTAGGACCGGCTTGGAGAGGGACACCTTGATTATTGTGAAGAAGAAAACCCTCGAGGTGAGACTATGCATCTTTTCGTTGGAGAGCACGGCCCCCTCTCGAATCGGCGGCTTGGGAGAGCGAGATCCTCTCGAAAGGTCTCAATCCTTATCTTTGTATCCTTTATTTTCAGTTTATTTCTAATAGAAATCCTTCTTTTATCTCATATCTTCTCTTTAAAACCTTAAAATCCCACCTTTCTCCTAAAAGCCCACATGTCCAATAAAAATCCACTTTTATCATCAAAACCCTAGTGGATTGCATCAATTGGTATCAGAGCGACGATCTTGGCTTCCATGGAGGCGGTTACCACCAAAAAGATAGAAGATTTGGAGTAAAGATTCGATGGCAAAATTAAAGATTTGAAGAAGTCTATAGAGGATCTCAGATCTTAGGTCAAGGCGTCGATCAAAGGGCTTGAGACGCGAATGGATGAAAAATTTGAAACCTTCATGCAAATCATGATGCAACAATTCACAGATCTAAAGGCGGCAACTTTGGCAAAAAATTCAGATCTAGGGCAAACATCGGCAACTTTGGCAAAAAAGAAGAAAAAAGAAGAGTTCGAAGAAGTCCAGTCATCTGACGCGGAGAAAGGATCCGATGGAGCGGAAGAAGAGCCCAGGAGCAAGGAAGCCCTAGTCGTCATGTGGGTTCCGCCACCCCCGACAGGGCCAGGCGCCTACAGCTGTACTGCAGCGACTGTAGCCCACTGCAGGCGGACTGCAGCCCACTGCAGGCCTCTGCAGGGCGCGTGTAGGCCAATCGGAGGCCCGTGCAGGGCCCGTGCAGGCCCATCGGAGGCCACTGCAGGGCTCGTGCAGGCCCACCGGAGGCTCCTCGAGCCTTGGAAGGATGACCCCAGACACCGGGACATGCGGGGGAGCCCGTCGAGACTTCGATGAGAAATTTGGGCGTCTTCCGAGGCCTGAGGATGACGTGGAGGTACCGGGACTTCATGCACCTCGGTATGCGGCAGCGAGGCGACGTCACAAAGTATAAATAAGCATAATTGGGGAGGCAATGGAGACAGAGGCGACAGCCTTAGGATGTGCTATGAGATGCGTAGGGAGGTACGACACGACAATTATTACCATCCCTCCGACTATCGACAGGCAGGTGGACGTGTGGACCAGGAGCGGTTTGGGGTTGAAGGCAGAGTGAGAAAACTGAAAAGCCCGTTGTTTGAGGGGGGTGATCCTTATGGCTGGATCTATCGAGTTGAGAGATTCTTTGCGGAGGCACATCTGACGGAGAGTCAAAAACTGGAGGTGACTCGCGTCTGTTTCAAAGGAGATGCACTCTCTTGGTTCCAGTGAAGGAAGCAGAGACGACCTATACGTACTTGGGAGGAGCTCAAGGATTGCATAATGGAGAGATATCGAGATGCACATGAAGTAAAGTTAGAGGAAGGATATGCTTGGAGGGGCTCCACTTTTTGCAGTCCGTCAGCGAAAGGACTTCGACGACCCACTTGGAGCAGGTGCGTCCATGAATTTCATGCATTACCTTAAGGACAAGGTGATTTTTGGAGGGTGGAGTAATGATAGATCTGCACCTTTGGCCCATTAGGAGTGTTTTAGGACGTCAGGGGAGTTTTTGGGATTTTTCAGATTTTAGAAGGTCTTTTTGTAATTTTCATTTATTAGGGGCTTTTTCGTAAATCTGAAATTTTTCTTTATTTAAAGCTAGGGCCGGCCAGGAGAGTGGGCATGCTTGATTATTGTGAAAAAGAAAACCCTTGCGGTGAGATTATCCCTCTTTTCGTTGGGAGAGCGTGGCCTCTCGAATCGACGGCTTGGAAGAACGAGATCCTCTCGGAAGGTCTCAACCCTTATCTTTGTATCCTTTATTTTTAATTTATTTCTAATAAAAATCCCTCTTTTATCCCATATCTTCTCTCTTAAACCCTAAAAAGCCCACCTTTCCCCTAAAAAGCCCACCTTTCCAATAAAAATCCCATTTTTATCATCAAAACCATAGTGGATCGTATCAAATAGTTGCTAGCATTTGGCCATAATTGTTTTTTTTCCAACAATACATAAAACTCCTAGAATGGTGATTATTAAAGGAATCCTATTGTTTCAATAAATTTTGCAGACGAGTTCTCATTTAAAGCAAGGAATGTGCTATCGGCGGAAACTAATCAGTTTCCTGTGTTTCGTACTATGATTCGTATTAGATTTCCATCCTTTCACAAGGTTTTGTTTGAGTGCAGATATGGCTTGATTTGATTTGAATCTCAGCCATTTTCTGAAAATAAACCTGAAAAAAGCTAAAAACTATGGAAATCTTAATTCTTGTTTGTCAAGTGTAAAGTGTACGATGAAATCAACAAGATCACATAACCAATATAAAAGAGAATTAAAAAATAGAAATTTTGTTTAAAGCTGCTGAAATTTTACGTAAAGAAAAGGGAGAGATGGAGGGACATTATTTGGTTTTTTTTGTTTTTTGTTTTTTTTTTTTTTTTTGGGGGGGGGGGGGGCACCTGGGATTTCTGCATCTCCTTCCAGAGGCATCGAGAAGAAGTTGAAATGAAGTTGTTGTTGAAACATGCTAGGGACGAATTTAAGGGTAATTGTTCTGGGCTGTATGAAGTTCATTAATATTCAAGTGGGGTTTGTGCTAAAAACCCAAACCCATTTGAATTCAAAAGTGAAGCCCTTTTTTGTTCTTTTAATTTTTGAACTAACAGTTTTTCATTAACTCTCAGGAAAAATCAAATAACACAGAGTATTTGTCATCTCTCAACAACTTTAAGCTTTTCTTCCTCGTTATGCTTAAAAAACTGTCTTCCAAAAAAGACTTAAATGTATGTTTAAACATTATTGTGATGTTCCCCCCTAGTTCAATCTAAGCAATATGCTAAAAGAAAATTTTAGTGCAAATAGATTGAACAAAAAGAAATATGTAGTCATCAATTGAGCAATATAAATGTTCTGAAAGATAGTAACATTATACATGCTGTCCGATAATGTATAGCGCATGCATCCAATTATGCATATTATGCAGATTGTGCGAAAATAAATATTTTAATTTATATACACAAATAATGTATATGTATATGTATGGTATTTATGCATGTTAAATGTAAAAAATGACGTAAAATTGAAAAAAATAAGAAAAAAATCAACTTATCATTGTTGCAAGCATAAATTTGCAGATAGAAGTGTTAATATGCGTATGAATCAATATCAAAGTTTCAAATTTAAGTCCCACCCAAATATGAATCATGATGCCATGCTCAAGGCCACTTGTTTAATCTCTTACATTTGCAGTGGCAAATAGCCAATTCTTATTGTTGAAATTTAATCTTTATCAAATAACAATTTATAAGATTTT
This sequence comes from Scilla litardierei, assembly GCA_030789695.1. Taxonomy (NCBI): domain Eukaryota; kingdom Viridiplantae; phylum Streptophyta; class Magnoliopsida; order Asparagales; family Asparagaceae; genus Scilla; species Scilla litardierei. The sequence goes on from JAULAV010003581.1 coordinate 8,699, forward strand.
TATTATTGATGGCTTTGTGATGATTTATGCATCAAGTATGTAGGTTATGAGGGTGTATAATGTGGTAGTATGCGGGTTATGTGGCCTATGCACCCACATAATCTTTATATGCAGTTTGTCCGCATATTTTGCCTGCATTCTTGCAAGTCAGTGTCAGCCTCATGCATATGTGGTTGCATAAAATGCCTTTTAGAACATTCTTTACGTCGAATAAACATACATGAAAATAGATAAATATGTAAATTATACAAGCCGATACTTAACCGAAAATAAGACTGGAACTTATGAAACAACCGAAACTCGGCGAAATCAATACTTTTGGAAGAGATGATGCCAAAATCGACTTCTTGGACCTTGACTTAGTGTGACTGCTTTATTTCAAATGTTTGCAAATAATTCTTCGATAAGGACATCTCTATTTTCTATAAAATAGGAGGATCTTTATAGAATTGCCATTACGTGAATTTTTCATTTAATAAATTGATTTAAGGTGTCATATGTTAAACAAACCAATAGTGAATAATTGTGATTAATGAGCATTGGAATTAGCTTGCGCTGTAATGCTTAGAGGACAATGCTTCTGTTATGCTCTTGCTCCTCCAATTTCTTCTCCATGTTGATTGGCAGAGGGATACTCAAGGAAATCGAATTATCTGCAGAACTTGATAATCTAAGTCATTTGTAGTTCTGCTGGTGGTCTACCAGTTGCTCATTCATACATATAATATAGACATTGTGGTCTTGTCATGGTATCATTTCAACTTCTATATTGCATGATTTGAAGTTGAATGCCTGGCCATTACGTGATTGGGATTCAACGATTTGAAGTTGAATGCCTGGCCATTACGTGATTGGGATTCAACGGTGCTTTAATTGTTGGGTTTTTATCAATTCAAATTGTTGGTTTTTTATCAATTCAGATAAATTTAGAATTTTGGAGTCTTAGAGGTGTTTTCGTAATTTTCAGTTTTATAGGTTTAATTTTGCAATTTTATTCTTTAGGGGTATTTCTGTAATTTTGTATTTTCATTTTATTATTTATATGGGGCTAGGGGGATTAGAGAAAAGTGTGTCGAATATTGAGTGAAATCTTGTGCGAGGTTGATAAAAATCCATCTTTTATTGGAGAGCACGGCTCCCTCTCAAATCGGTGGCTTGGGAGAGCGAGTTCCTTCCCAAAGAACTTAACCAATCTTGTATCTCATTATATTTTCTGTTTTATTATGAATAATAATTCTATCTTTTTCCCCAAATCTCTCTTCCTAACCCTAAAATCCATCCTAAAAATTATCTTTCTAAAAAAACCCTCTTTTTATCCAACAAAACCCTAGCGGATCCTATCAATTTTGTATCGGAGCAACGATTTTGGCACCAATGGCAATGGCGATGAAAAGGATCAAAGATTTCGATGGCGAGGCGGAGGGTATGTCGAAATTCATCGAAGAAAGCTTTTTCAAAGTGCAGATTGGAAACAAAGCCAAGGTGGGCAGAGATGATGAGTCTTCCCCCTTTGGAAGGAGACCGTAAAACCGGATCTGAAAAAAAAAGACATCGGCTCAGATCTGGGACAAAAGACGCCACCTTTGGAAAGCTGCAAGGGCAAAATCACCTTTTTGAGAAGGAGGTCCCTTAAATAGATGATCTGGCTGTAGATCTAGATGGCGGCGACGCTCAGGATGAGGACTCCGAGGAGGCGCCAGACAACCAGGGGCAGCGCACTTTTCCTCCCTCACCGTGGCCCCCTAGCGGCCCTTGCAGGGCTAGCCGAGCAACTGCAGGGTTTGGTTGAACCTATGCAGAGCTTTGATGTTGGGCCCTAGAGGCCCGAGGATCTGTCGAGCCACTGCAGGGCCCTGTTGTTGGGACCTACAGGCTCGGACAGCAAGCCAGATGCTTTATAGGCCCCGGACAAAGACCTGCATGCCCTCGCTTGGTAGCCTAGGGCCTCGCCGCCCTTGGACAGCGAATCAGGGAGCCTGTAAGGCCTCGAGAGTTGACGAATGGCCTATTCAAGACAAGAGACTATCTTTGAGATACAGTGGATCCATGAGGAACTTTGGTGATTACCGCAACTTCCTTTCGGGCTTCGCGGAAGACAGAGAACTTGGATGGCCGTAGGAGGGTGGTGGAGACATGCAAGGCACCAGTGAAATCTGAGGAGGCCCATAAGATGACGACGACCCGTTCGAGAGCAACAACGTTGACGGTAGAGGCATTCTGGTCTTCAACCCAAGGGGACAAGCATCCTCACACGGGTTAGCGTTGCTCTGGACTTCATGCTCCATCTTGAGGACAATGTGATGCTTCTGAGACAGAGTAAGGATGAGACCTCATTCTATGAAAATGACAGATCTAGCATTTTTTGGAGTCTTAGGGGCGTTTTTGTAATTTTTGGTTTTAGGGGTTATTTTTGTAATTTTCAAGTTTATATTTATTTCTGCAATTTTGTATTCAGTTCATTATTTATATTGGGCTAAGGGGATTAAAGAAATGGGTGTGCTAAATCTTGAGAGAATAGACACTTTTGTGGGGGGCTGCGGCTTTACCTCGATAGAAGCTTGGGAGAGTGGGCCACCCCTTAAAAGTGGCCAAAAAAGAGCAAGTTACTCTCGAAAGAACTCACTTTTATCTTTGTATTTCTTTATTTTCAGTTTTTATCAATAAAATCCCATCTTTTTCTCATATCTCTTCTATTAAACCCTAAAAATCCATTTTTCCAAAAAAAAAACTCACATTTCCACCGAAATCCTAACTTTCTCCATCAAAACCCTAGTGGATCCTATCAGAATGGCGACGGTTTTCCTGAGAGCAACAATGAGAGCGGTGGAGACCAATCCTATCCTTTTGATACAGGACAACACGACAACCCACGTGGAGCGTCGTCTATGGATTTGATGTACTACCTTGAGGACAAGGTGGTTTTTCGGGGACAAAGCAATGATAGATCAGGATTTTTGGAGTCTTAGCGGTCTTTTCGTAATTTTAGTTATGTAGGGTTATTTTTGCAATTTTCAGCGTTAGAGGGTTATTTCTATAATTTTGTATTGTCAGTTTATTATTATATGGGGCTAGAGGAATTAGAGAAAAGTATGCTGAATCTTGAGGCGGCTTTGGCTCGAATAGAAGCTTGGGAGAGCGGTTCACTTCTCGAACGTGGCCAAGGGAGAGCGGGAGAGCGAGTTCCTCTTGAAAGAACTCACCTTTCTCTTTGTATATCTTTATTTTCCGTTTTTCATCAATAAAAATCACATTTCCCCCCATATCTATTCTATTAACCCCTAAAACCCCCTCTTTTCCGCTAAAAATCACACACACCCCCCCCCCCAAAAAAAAAAAAAAAAAAACCTTAACTTTCTCCCTCAAAACCCTAGCGGATCCTATCAAAATCACCTCACATTAGATCTATGCTCATTGTTATAGTAATTTGTACTTTTGTGAATAATCATAACTAGTAACTGACGTCCTGGACAATATAGTTTTTTTTTCCTAATATTAATTTATAAAATGCTTGTCAAGTTTAAGATTAGATGTCTGTGTCACCATTTATGTTATTATTTTCTTGGATAACAGTATTTATATCTTAGTTATATTTGTGTATATTGAATTCAGGTTCTGGCACTTGATAAGCGTTATCTGGATCCTCGTCGTACCGTCAATCCTACACAGTCAGAAAAGGAAGAAGGGATTATACCATTGACAGATTCATTGCCAATCATTCCTCAGGTGCTCCTATTTTTTGTACTTCTACTTCTTTAATGAGTACCATACTACTTGTTTCAGAATTATTGAAGCAATTAATATGTAGTCATTCATATCTACTATTTCATCTGTACATGGTATTAGATCTTCCATTGTGAAAGCTATTTTTGACACATTGATATTGGTAGTTTAACTGGATCTGAGGTTTTATGTTGCAAATAAAAGTATGTAAACAGCTTGAAAACATGCAAGTCCTGGTTGCTAGCATGACCTGAACTTGATGGTTTCACCAAAGATATACCTGTACATACTATCGAGAAAGGCATGCTCCATGACCATGCATATGCAAAATGGTAATATGATCTTGATCCAAACTTGAAGTGGAGAGGTTTCTCACTCCAATCTATGTAAAGTTGGATGCTATAAATAAACATTGTATACTAGGTTTGGATTTATGTATCACAGATACCCTTAATATTTCATGAACATTTCTTCTGACCAGAATGAAGTTGTTTAACTTGGTATAGAAATCAAATGGGAAGGGATCCTTTTCTTAGTAGGACTATGGTGCTCTTCCAAAGAGAAATCTCCCACATATTCTCTATTTGGTAGGATTACTAACCATAAATGGTTTTACAATGATTTTACTAGAAATAAATCCGTCAAATTCCCAACTCGAAGTCCTCTGATTAAGCTTTTTAATTTGGGTTATGTTCAAACAGGATCTAGACAGATCGACACCTTTGACTTGTTCAGCTGGTTGACTCCCTCATCCTTAGGGCATCTTAGATAACAGGGTAGTTTTTAAGATAATGAGACAAGCTTTCGGTTGGAGTAGTTTTTGTGGCACAACATTTTCCACGTTTCATGTGGCAACTTGGAAGCGGACTGATTCTTCAGATTCTCGATGAGATATGGATATGTGATGTACTTTTTTCTTCTCATGCTTGAAGAGATCCTCTTGGATCAAGACTGATATTGGGCGAGTTGAGATTCACGAACCGTACTCTTAAATGATGGTGCTACATGATCACTTTCTTCAAGTACTGTCACTATAACAGTGCTATTAGCGCCTCCTTGATAATCTTTGCATTTGTGATAATATCACTTTTTCACTAGTGTTTTTGGTCACATGCTTTACTTGTGCTTCATCAAGGTTTCAACAATAGAGTTTATGACATGAAAATAATTACATCAAAAATACAAATTGCCTATTTTCTTCATGATGTATACTTATGGTCTTCAAGTTCTTGTCACGATTCTTCTCTTGCTTAATCCTTTGCCTTAAACACCTTCACCAAAGCTTTAATCTTCTTCTTGATTTTACATTCATAAATTATTAGCACAACGAATATGTTTGCTCATAATCAAAACGTATTTTGGGGTGACTCTATTATTCAATATTCTCTCCATTTTTTGATGATTACAAAAATATAATACACAAAATAATATAAAATATACTTGCTCTCCATGCAAACATGCATATTATATAAATAATCAAATTGAAATTGAAAATCCCCTTGTATCATTACAAGTAACAAGCATATTTAACAATAAATCATATATATTATCTCAATGTGCTAAATGTGTCATTAGAGCAAATTACTTAAAAATATAATATCTTCATTTAAATCAAGTTACTCAAAAATATAATATCTTCATTTTGAGTATATTTTACCATATTTTGTCCTTTTATTTCTATTATTTCTTCCCCTTTGTCGTTAGCAAAAAGAAGGGAGTGACTCAAATATTCAATGTAAAGTCAAAAATTATGTGTCAACATATAATTCATTCTCAATTTTTCAACAAAATTTTTTTAAAGTAAGTTTCTACTTAATGAATTTAAGATGAAAATTTTCTTATAATGAATTTAAGATGGAAATTTTTCTTAGTAGTCATTAAGTATTAAAACATGTCATAATTTAATGAAAACATCAAGGTGACTCAAATATAGAAATCAAATCCATCAAGTGATATATATATATATCTATATATTAAAACACAACTGTTTTTGAATTCTAGGGCTGACTAGGACAAACTGACTTGGACAAACAGGTTGATAGAAAGACGGCTTGGATTCAATCTTGAGGGATAAATGGTTGAGATGAGATTTTGTGGAAAGTTTAGGAGGGAAAAACATTTCTAGGGAAATGAAAGTTTCTGGGGAATCTGGGGAAATGAAAGTTTCTGGAGAATGAAAGTTTCGTGGGAATAGCAAAGTGCACGCAATTAATGCATTTGAGAAAAAACATTAACTTGCAGTTAATGCTGCAGATCGAATGCTGCTGCAGATCCATGGGACAAAAGATGAGAATAATTTCTTGCGCCGCAAGCGTCCACTAAATTTTTTTGCGCTAATTTGTTGTTCTATACCGATTTTTTACGCTAATTTATTGTTCCGTGTCGAATGGGCCCGCGTCGAATTTGTTGTTCCGCACCGCGGCGCCCGTGTCGCTAAATATTTTTACGTTAATTTGTTGTTCCGCGCAATTTTGGCGGTTGAAATAATTTTTTTGGGGAACAGATTTCGCGTGTGAAAATCTTAAATGAATTGTGCCCGTGGGCACGGGTTATGACTAGTATATATATATATGAGAATAATGTGTATCATATGTCATATACGGCTAAGCCTCATATTATAAGACACAAAAGTGGGGAAGTACAAGCCTCACATGTGCTTGTACTTAGTATACCGCTCACTTTTTTGTGTCTTGGTATATGAGGTTTGGCCTCATATGCCATATGATACCCATTATTCTATATATATATATATGAGGCAAATGTGCCTGCGCACGTGCGCAGGCAAAAATACCTGCAAACAGCCCCTCTGTTCGGGGTTTTCAAGTATTTTTTTGAATTTTTTTGCAGTATCTAGATATACTTGTTATGAAGCTCCCCACAAAATTTCAGGTCAATCCAACACCGTTTGGGCCTCCGTTCATCGATTTCAAAAACGTTGCGCAAAACTGTCCAGAATTCTGGACAGTTTTGCGCAACGTTTTTGAAATCGATGAACGGAGGCCCAAACGGTGTTGGATTGACCTGAAATTTTGTGGGGAGCTTCATAACAAGTATATCTAGATACTGCAAAAAAAATTCAAAAAAAATACTTGAAAACACCGAACAGAGGGGGCGTGCGCAGGTAATTCTACATGCGCACGTTCTTAGGTACATTTTAGGCTATATATATAGGGAAAAAGAGGTCTAGGATGCATCCTTAGATGAAATCTAAGGAGGCGTCCACATTTTTCCCCATATCCCACATTATTTGGATTTTAATGGGGTTCACTTCATGGATGATCAACATACCAAAAATCAAGTGATTCCAATACTTTTAGAGCCCACATCTATCCCTTGCAACTTCAACGGTCTAAAAACGTGCTAAAAACCCAATGAAGTTGCTAGGGGTAGATGTGGGCTCTAAAAGTATTGGAATCACTTGATTTTTGGTATGTTGATCATCCATGATGTGAACAACCCCATGAAAAAAATCCAAAAAAATGTGGAAAATCAAGGAAAATGGGGGGCACCTCCTTAGATTTCATCTAAAGAGGCACCCTAGATCCCTTTATCCATATATATGAGAATAATGAGTATCATATGACATGGGAGGTATCTCCTCATATACAAGACACAAAGTGGGGTGGTACAAGCTCACTTGTGCTTGTACTTGTTGAATCATCCCACTTTTTGTGTCTTGGTATATGAGATGCCTTCATTGTTATATGATACCCATTATCTATATATATATATAGACTAATGAGTATCATATGGCATATGAGGCTAAGCCTCATATACAAGACACAAAAGTGGGGAAGTACAAGCCCCACATGGACTTGTACCTTTTGTACACACCCCCACTTTTGTGTCTTGGTATATGAGGCATAGCCTCATATGTCATATGATACCCATTATTTTCATATATATATAATTATGTAGATCAGGTGGCACCCGATCTAATAGATCAGGTGCATGACACAAAGGCGGGCTCCACAGAAAGTACAAGCCCATGCATGGCTTGTACTTTCCACTTTTTTGTGTCTTGGTACCTGATCTATTAGATCAGGTGCCACCTTTTCTACATTATTCTAATATGTATATATGCCACCTTTTCTACATTATTCTAATATGTGTGTGTATATATATAGGGGCAAATCTGCCTGCGCACGTGCGCAGGCAGAGATACCAGCGAACACCCCCTCTATTCCGGGTTTCCAAGTATTTTTTTTGAATTTTTTTTGCAGTAGCTAGATATACTTGTTATGAAGCTCCTCACAAAATTTCAGGTCAATCCAACACCGTTTGAGCCTCCGTTCATCGATTTCAAAAACGTTGCGCAAATCTGTCCAGAATTAAAAAAAATTCAAAAAAATACACTTAAAAACAGCGAACAGAGGGGGCGTGCGGTAATTCTACCTGCGCACATTCTTAGGTACATTTTTGCTTATATATATATGGGATTAATGGGTATCATACGTCATATGAGGCCTTACCTCATATTCCCTCTCACATAAAGCAACTAAGTACAAGCACACATAGTCTTGTACTTGGTTGTACTTAGTTGCTTTATGTGAGAGGGAATATGAGGCAAGGCCTCATAT
>JAULAV010003584.1:0-20725 GCA_030789695.1 Scilla litardierei
GGTTGGCTGGGCTTCGGAAATAGGAGTTGCTCGACCGAGCACCATACTGCTTGGTCAGAGCAGCTTGCGTATCAGCCCTCCTTCTTCTTCATGCATCTGCTCGACCGAGCAGGTGCTCTGCTCGGTCGAGTCGCCTGGGAAATCCTGAGCTACTTCCTACAGCTTCTCCTCCTCTCCTGGCTATCTCCTTTACTTCTCCCATAGGCTTTTAAAACTCGGCGAACTCCTGTAGAGCTATGCCAACGGGCTCCAGGGTATGCCGGTTGTGTCCATATCCAAACTGGGTCCCGAATCGCTCCAAAATCCTTGAAAATCCACAAAACTCTACGAAACTCGAATATGGCGTTAGAATTGCAATATCGTATGGCGTTAGAATTGCAATATCATAGGTAAATATGGGATTTGGATGCGAATATGATATGAAATGCAATGAAATGATGCTATGAAAAGATGGAAAATATGGACACATCAGCTGCATCAGAAAGGACAAATGGGTGAAGGGAGCCGTCATGGTAGAAGCGCATAGGTCGGGTCATTCCCATAAGATGGGAAAGCTCGGGTAGGGACATGGTCCCGACCTCTGGCCTACAGAAAATGATGGTGGCGAGGTGGCGCTGCGCGTAGCAAAGGTAAGGATGCACGATGCATGATGCCTTCGCCCGGCTGGGGCGGTAATGATCCAGACCACTAATGCGATGCCAGAAAGCAGTGGCATCGAACGAGGCTAGGTCGTAGTCTGGGGAGAAGGCGGATCAGGGGTCAGGGACGACTGGGAAACGATAGTGGGAGCGGATCATGACATACGTGATCACGAAGTCGTGGTCCAGCAGCCAGAAGGTAATGCCATCCCCTGCCTGGGTGAGGGCGATGGAACTCAATGCCTCAGAGTGAGGCGTGTGTAGGTGGGTGCGTGGATCGCCAAGATTCGGTCGAAACCGATGGTGCGGTATAGCCAATGGAATCTCTGCAGGAGTCCAAGATATCGGAGGGTGGGGACATCTATAAGCAGTGTGGGAATGAGTCTCCGCTGCAACAACCTGACGAAGCGGTCGCAGTGTGCGTCGTCACGGAAGGTGATGCCGAATGTTTGCACACGTGGCGGAAGAGCGATAGTAGGGAAGGGTGGTGGTGGTGGAGAAGTAGTTGGTATGGGGGCGGAAGTGGCTAGGATCTATATGTGATGCGGGGATGAAGAGTCGGACGTGGACGATGGATCGCCCGCGTGCTCCTCCTTGGTTGTGGGTGTAGTGGCATGACGAGGGAGACATGATGGTCGAGAAGAGGAGGTGCTACGGGCCTTCCTCTTCCCGTGACGTGGAGGTGTGGGACCCCCTAGTGCGAGGCATCATGCAGAGGGCAAGCTGTAGTGTCGGTATAAAAGTAAAGAGTGTATAGAGTGTACCGACAAGGTGATCGCAGTAAGAATGTTGTAAGCAGGTATGGGACTGCTGCTGATCAAAGGTCTCCCCCAAGCTGACCCGGGATGTGTCCTCCTCTGTGAGCAAAACGTACCTGAAATAGAAGAAAATATAATGTCAATGGATGAGATAAATAATAAGTACGGGATGTGTGCCTTTGCTCGACCGAGCACAATCCTTGCTCAGTCGAGCAGCGTAGGGGCAGGGTTGGTGCTGAGGGTTGCTCGACTGAGCACCAGCAGTGCTCGGTCGAGCAGATCGGATCGGTTGGTAGATGTCCTAACCGAGCATTAATTGTGCTCAGTCGAGTAGTGTCGATGGGGATTGGGGTGTCTAATTGCTCGGTCGAGCACCATTCGTGCTCGATTGAGCAGATGGAGTTGCCCTAGGTGGTTTTGGGGGCTGGAGCAGCGGCAGGGTGGTTCGATAGGAGAGTTGTGTAGGGGGAGGTGTTACAAGAGGAGAGGGGGGTGATGGGGCGAGGTTTTGGGGGGGAAGGCGCCGTCGGCAATGGGCGACGCCGATGGCGTTGTTCGACGATTCGAAGGGGGAAAGGGAATATGTGGAGGAGGAAAATGAAAGAGAGAGGGGGAGAGGGGGGCTGACCGGACTGGTGGCACGGCTGGCGGTGCGGGCGAAAAGGGGAAGGCATCAACGGCGGTGCGTGTCGAGTAGGATAGAGGGCTTGGTGCTCAAGCAAGGATATTTGGGAAAGAGAGGGGATTTAGGGCTTAAAGAAATAGATTTGGGTTTAAATAACCAGAATCTTTCGGAAGTGGGCCCTGCAAGTTGTAGGATAACACGACTCGATCGAACAGCGTAACTGATCGGTCGAGTCAGACAAATATTAAAACGAGTTTTTGAACACTCCCTCGTCTACTCGATCGAGTAGGGTCTGCTCAGTCAAATCAGAAGACCATGCTGGCGTTGTATCCCATCTTCTCTTTTGCTCGGTCGAGCATGCTGCTGCTCGATCGAGTCTATGTCTACTCGGACCGAGTAGGGGCTACTCAGGACGTGTAGGCAGAGCGTCGTTTTTCCAATATTTTCATGTGCTTTCTTTAACTCAGTCAAGCATGAGACTTCTCGGTCGAGTAAGTGTCTACTCGGACCGAGTAGAGGTTACTCGGGCCGTGTAGACAGAACGACATTTTTCCAATACTCTTCGTATGCATGCGCTACTCGACCGAGCAAGTGGCTGCTCGGTCGAGTCACCCGTGTCACCTGTGTGACTCTTCTCCCTTAGCTTGCTCTTCTGTCAGCTGCTCTCCTCCTAGTTTCCTTCCATTTAAAAACATCGATTTTCGTGCTCCCCTTAACGTTCAACCTGTAGAAAGGAAGAACCTATCAGATTTTTATAGTTTTGCATTTTTAAGAGAAATAGATAGCGTTTTTATCTGGTTTTCTTGAATAGATAAAGTAAAAACAAAAATTGAAAAGATAATATAAGATATAAAAGATCGGGGTGCCTCCTGATAAGCGCTCGTCTTGAGTTATGAGCTCGACTCCCTCAATTTCTTCAATTGTTATTTGGCGCGTATGAGATGCGCGCATCGTAGTTGCCAACGATACCGTGCAACGGTATTTGGCATTCCCTCTCCATGGTTTTCCTCAGCTGCGTGAGTGATGCCTTCCGGCTTCTTTTGGTGCAAAGAGTTGTCTATGGACTCCTCATCAAACACACGAAGATAGGCGACAACCGCCTTGTTGTAAATGGGGTCACCGTCGTCATTAACACTCGTTCTCGTCGGGTCCTTCATGACCCCCTCAGCGGTATACTCCCCTACGGCTTCATCTTCTAGGAGCTCCAAATAGCTAGCTCCTTCTTCACAGACATGCTCTCTCATAGACTTCTGCAATCAGAATTGGGCTTCTATATTACCCACATTCATTGATAGAGTCCCTTCACGAACATCAATCAGGACGCCGGCCGTCACCATGAAAGGGTGGCCAAGTATGAGCAGGGAACTTCCTCCTTCTGACATATTCATGATGACAAAATCCACCGACACACACAATCCGGGAGGTATTTGCAAAATGATGTCTCTGGCAATCCCTACCGGATACGTGATCGAGTGATCCGCCAACGGTATTGACATGTTTGTGGGCTCCAACTCACTCCCAGTTTGTAGTCTTTTAAATATGGATAGCGACATCAAGCTGATGCTCGCTCCCAAGTCGATCAGAACATGGTTGATAGGCATACCTCCTATAGAGCATGGTGTAAGAACTCGTCGCGCGTGGATGGAGGATCGAAAGAGAACTTACGTTAGTGTACGCTGCGCTGTAGTCTCTGAACTTTGCCCTCGGATTCGCCACAACGGTCAGTACTTCATCACAGAGGATCGAAGCAGAGTTTCCACCGTCTAAATCTCTATTTAGAAGAAGAACAAAATGGAAGGGAGAAGAGGAAAAGTTTTACCTTGTGCAAACTTATGGCATGAAGGATTAGCCTTAAATGCTTAACCCTTGGGTCCTATTTATAGGCTTTAGGGGTAGTTATTGTAGGAAATAACCATATATAAGCTTATTAGCTTATATTAACACCCTTGCTTATCCTCTTCTTCATGCACCTATCAAGTGCCTTTATGCACTTATAATGTGACATTTTCCACTTATCGAGTGGTCCTTTTCACACATGAAAAGGTTCCCTTCGTACATGCTTTCATGTACACGACATCCGAGGTCCGTATACCCTCATACATCCCCTCATGGGTGTATACATGTCGTCCATATCCAACATCTCCCACTCACACTTGAGGGGATTGTAAGGAAACATCTTTTCCTTTAATTCTTCAATTTATCATACCGCGAAATAGACCGTGTGACCGTCATGCGCATAGAGTCCGCTGTTGTGCACTTGTTAGAGATACACAACACTCTTTGGGGTGCAAAGTTGAGTAGATCAACGCATGTTTTACCCTAGATAATTTCTTCACATTTCTTATACTTTATATTCAACAATTGAATCCCATCTGGATTACAATTGGCTGGCCAGCTTTGAATCTCTAAAGTTCAAATGTGAATATGAAATTAATCTTCCTCTTCTTGCGATCCTTTCGATTTTGACTTGACTCGCTTTTCTAACATGCCCTGCCGGACCGAATTGACCATAGTCCATAAGCAACATGCTAAGATAGCGATCACCCTGTCAAATCTAAAGGAACCAATTAGAGTCCATAAGGGTAAGAAGTTAAGATCCATATGGTCTTTGGGTCTCACATAATAGTAAACACAATTACTATTCTAACCCAATGGTCAAATGTATATGTAGTATGAATACGTATTACAACATCACTCCTTTCCCAGGGAGCGTATGTGATGTTGTAAGGATGATGATCAGACACCACAATGTCTGACTTTGAGTCCCTTTTACTACTCATTACTTTTCTGGACCCACATCCCGCATAAGACAGATAAGATTTCAAAAAATCTTCTTAGATCTTTTGTAAGCATCCATATGATGCAGATCTTCCATACGACCATTTTGTTTAAGTCATGACTCTAAATCATCCATCTGATGATTTTGACTTTAAACAGGTCTCATCTTTATCTTATCCGTCTGATAGAATAAAGGCGGTTGCTCATGTGAGAGAGCCAACCTCAATCTGTCCGACATACTAGAAAATACAGCTAGATAAAAGAAATGTACACAAAAATTTTCAAGAAACTCATATACAATGTTAAAAAGAACTTATTCTTTTATTAAATTTGATCTTTCATAGACATGGGAATTTACATTGGTACAACTCAGCTCTTACGCAATCCTTGAGATGATAAGTGTTTGTAAAACACATCTCTGGGGATCGCCTTCGTAAGCGGATCCACTACATCTCATGCGTAGATATGTACCTAATGTCTACCTTCTTGGTCTTATCATAGTCTTTTGCAAATTTGTAGCGGATATCAATGTGTTTGGTCTTACAATGGAATTTTGGATCTTTGACATAGGCTATAGATGCTTGACTGTCACTGTGTATTGGTACGGCACCTGAGTCACTTGCATCAATCAGCCTGTCTAAGAACTTCCTAAGCCAAACAGCTTCTTGGACTGCCATGCTAAATGCTACAAACTCGTCTTCCATAGTTGAAAGTGCGATGCATGATTATTTCTTGCTACTCCAGGATATTGCACCAGATCCGAGTAGAAAAACATATCCTGAGGTCGATCGTCGCTCATCGAGATCACCCGCCCAATCAGCATCAATGTAGCCTTCGAACCTCAAGGCATCTCCTTGATAGCATAAAGCATAGTCTGTAGTTCCTTTAAGATACCGCATTATCCTCTTAACCGCTATCCAGTGTACTTGCCCTGGATTGGATTGGTAACGACTTACCATTCCAACGGCAAAACAGATGTCCGGTCTTGTACACATCATAGCGTACATAAGACTACCAACTGTACTGGAATATGGAACTTTTTCCATAATTTCCTTTTCCTTTTGGTTCTTTGGACACGATTTCAGACATAAATTATCGCATTTGCTTATAGGAGTATCAATGGACGTGCAGTCCTGCATATTAAAATGTTCTAGAACCTTCTTTATATAAGTCTCTTGTGAAAGAGAGAGAAGTTTCTTCGAATGATTCCTTGAAATCTTAACTCCAAGGATATATGCGGCTTCTCCCATGTCTTTCATCTCAAAAACTGATGAAAGCCAAGCCTTGATATCCATCACAAAACCCTTGTCATTTCCGGCTATTAAAATGTCATCTACATATAGAGACATAATAACATACTTGCTCTTAATCCTCTTGATATATACACAGTTATCTTCATCAAGCATGGAAAAATCATTTGATAAGACAACTTCTTGAAATCGTATATACCATTGCCTCGAGGATTGTTTAAGACCGTATATGGACTTACGAAGTTTACAAACCTTATGTTCGTTTCCTTCTTTTACAAACCCTGTTGGTTGTTCCATATAGATCTCCTCGTCCAATTCTCCATTGAGAAAGGCAGTCTTTACATCCATTTGATGTAATTCGAGGTCTAAGCAAGCTACCATAGCCAGAATCAAGCGAATCGAGGTAAAACGCACAACAAGTTAGAAGGTCTCTTCGTAGTATATCCCTTCCTGTTGCGTAAAACCTTTTGCGACAAGGCGAGCTTTATATCTGTCTATAGAACCATCAGCCTTATGCTTGATCTTGAGAACCCATTTGTTCCCAATAGCTCTACGTCCTCTGGGTAAGTCAACCAAGTCCCAAACTTGGTTAACTTTCATGGATTCTAATTCCTCCTTCATCGCTTCTATCCATTTGTCTTTTGCAGGGCATGATACGGCCTGTTTGAAAGTAGCAGGCTCGTCATCTTCTTGTAGTAAAGTCATAAAGGTTTGTGGGAATTCATCCTCAAATCTTAGAAGAGCTAACCTTGTACGACTACTACGTCGTATTTGAGATTCTTCAAGTCCTTGTTGACTCGAATTTAGATCAATTCTAATATCACTCCCACTTGAAATGTCATTAGAAATGCTCCCACTTGGATCATTATTCCCGAATGGAATAGGATTCGCATCATTCGTAGCATCCATTGGTAAAGGTTGAAACGTATTTTCGTCTTCACCAAGAATTCTCCCACTCGAATGAGGTAATCCTTCTTGATCATAAATCTCAAATAGAGATACGTCCTGACTTATCTCGCCCTGTCTTGGAAACTCGTTTTCCAAGAAAGTGACATCCCTCGACTCAAATTCAATTAGTCCTCCATTGTCTTCCTGACCAATGAAAACATAACCTTTGGAGTTTTCTGTGTATCGTATAAAGATACATTTCCTCCCTCTTGGCCCAAGTTTGCCATACTTATGGGAGGAAATATGTGCATAGGATGCACATCCCCAAGGTTTTAAAATGCTTAAGTCAGGAGACCTTTGGTTCCACAACTCATAAGGAGTGGAGCTAACTGATTTCGAGGGTACGCGGTTTTAAAATGAAAACGGTCGTCAATAATGCATCACCCCAAAAGGTGATTGGCAAGTTGGCTTGTGCCATCATTGAACGGACCATTTCCATTAAAGTCCTATTTCTCCTTTCTGCAACACCATTTTGTTGCGGAGTATAAGGCATAGTTACCTAATGAACTATGCCTTTTTCATCACAAAGTTCCTTAAAACTTGTTGATTGGTATTCACCGCCTCTATCGGTTCGCAAGACCTTAATCTTGCGATCTAATTGATTTTCCACCAAACTCATATAGTTTTTAAAGCAGGTTAATGCTTCACTTTTGTGGGATATCAAATAGATATGACCGAATCGGGTGAAGTCATCAATAAAAGTGATGAAATAGGACTTCCCGCGTCTTGTCTTAACATTCATCGGACCACATATATCCGAATGGATGAGCTGTAATGGAACCTCGGCCCTTGTGCTGGTTCCAAACGGATTGCGACAAGATTTCCCTACAAGGCAATGTTCGCACGTCGACATTTCGACCTTTGAAACATTGGATAGAAGGCCACGTTTGGCAAGTCTATCCATTCGTGTTGGTCTAATGTGACCAAGCCTTGCATGCCAACAAATTACATCTGACTCATAATTTGATGAATTTGCAACAAGGAAATTTTCATTATAAAATGAGGAATCATACATTGTATTTAATACAACAAATCCTTTGAAAACATACCCAGAACCAATTAAAGAATTATTACAAGACAAGTCCACTTTACAATTATGAAAAAACCAACTATAACCAAGACCCATTAAAATGACCACAAATATAATATTCCTTCGAATATCCGAAGCGAAGAAACATCATGAAGTAGGATAGTGCGGCCGTTGTCCAAGATGAGCTTGCACGTCCCAACGCCTTTCACTTCAACACGTGTGTTGTTTCCTACATAGATCCACTTCGTTCCTTGGGGTATCCAGTGATACTCCACGAAGGACTGGCTGTCCCTTGCTATGTGGTCGGTGGCACCTGAATCAATTATCCAAAAAGGATTAGATTCTACAAGAAATATTGAACTAGAAACACATATGTAACTAGTATTATTACAAGTTACCTCGTCACCTCCACTCATACATGAACGAGCATAGTGACCTAACTTGTTGCACTTCAAACACTTGATCTTCTTTAAGTCCTTCTTCTTGTGCCATTTCTTGTGCCCACCCTTATGTTTGGGTTTCTTGGTAGATTCTGGTTGCTTATTACGTTCATTAGTAAACTTCGAACGATCTTTCCGTTTCTTTCCCCCGTGTGAGGAACTAGCAACCATATGCACTTCTTCACTTGGCTTGGCGGCCACAAGCCGCTCTTCCTCTAACTCGAGGTGCTTAGAAACATCGCTGAAGTTCTTGATGCTCTCATTATGAGTGAGATGCATCTTCATTTGGTCCCACCCATTTGGTAGGGAACGTATGACTGCTTGGATTTGTTGCTCATCAGTGAGCACATGACCTGCATCCTTTAACTCTGAGATGAGATTCGCCATATGTCGCAGATGCTTCCCCATGGAATGATCTGGACGTTTCTTGTACGAATCGAATCTTATAGTTAAAGAACGAAGTTTGGACACCGAGGTGCCACCAAACTTCTCCTCTAGCTTGGACCATATGTACATGGCTAGGTCATGCTCTCGGAAGATGCGCATTATGTCATCGGCCATACTAGACAACAACGTAATGCGAGCAATCTTGTTCTTCCGAGACCAAGCATCGAAAGCTTCCTTGTCTCTTCTGTGTTGGGCCGTAGTGCCCAACTCTGGTTCAATCATTATGTTCTTCAGAGTTTCGAGCACATCTTGCTCCTCTAGAACATATTGTATTTTCATGTACCATAGTTTGTAATTATCGCCGTTGAGTTTTTCACCTTTGTTTAACTCAGCGACAATGTTCTTGGAAGCGGAAGACATTTTAGCTTTAAAATGCTGCAAAAGATATAAAAAGAAGGTTCGATCAAAAAACATTGCATAAATTTCATATTTATAGTCATCATTTTAGACATTTTCATAATTCAGCAGTCTCGGCCAGCGGACCGACCAGGGGAATGGCTAGTCCATGGTTCACTACCCCAGACAGAGCCGAGGTGTCCCATAAACTAGTCCAAAAGACCACTGGCCGAATCATGATCCATTGAGACGCTGAATCAATTGAATGTGGAAATTTCAGACTAGTTTAATATCACTCCCACTTGGAAAATCCCACTTGGAATGATATTATTATATTTGATAAGTTACTTTCGAAAAATATTGAAGATGTTGTTCTAGAATCGGAAAAGTCATTACGATCCCAATCACCATCTAGAACAACTTTCAATATTTCCCCATCACTTTATCAAATAACAGTACTCTTATAGTACTTTGCATCGGAAAAAGCGTTTTTGAAAAAAAACGTATTTTGAAAACCTATTTTACAAACGTATTTTGCAAACGTATTTTGCAGTGGGAGGTGTTGGCCTGCACCGGCCATTGCCGGGGGTCAAGCCGTGGCCGCGCCAAGGCCGAATTCCCCCTTTCGTGGGGTTTTGCCGTATGCAACTACCGCCGGTCCCGTATGGGCCGGCCATGCAGACCCCCCATCACCTTGGTCGAGGCCGGGGCTCGGTGGTCATGGCTTGGCCAAGGGCCGGGCCTCCTCGGCGAGGGCCGGCCAGGGCCTCTACCTTGGCCGAGGCCGGCCAGTGCCGGCCAAGGGGGTTCCTGGTCCCTCGGCCAGGGCCTCTGTCCTGGCCGAGGCCGACCAGGGCCGGCCAGGGGGCCCTGCCCCCCTCGGCCAGGGCTTCTGCCCTAGCCGAGGCCGGCCAGGGCCGGCCAGAGGGGGCCCTGGCCCTCGGCCAGGGCCTCTGCCCTGGCCGAGGCCGGCCAGGGCCGGCCAGAGGGGGCCCTGGCCCTCGGCCAGGACCTCTGCCCTGGCCGGCAAGGGGGCCCTGGCCCCCTGGCCTGGCCGAGGCCGGCCAGGGCCTCTGCCCTGGCCGAGGCCGGCCATGGCCTTGGTGCATGCTGGCTATGGCTGGCATCTCCTTCCTTTGGGGTCCGGTTTGCACACCCCTCCCTCCCAGAGGGGGGGGGTTCATGGTTGTCATTGGCCGTAGCCAACCCCCTCCGCATGGGGAGGGGGGGTGCATAGCCTCCATGGCCCATATGGCCATGGCAATCATGCACCAAAGAGGTCATCTTCTCCGTTGAGAATAACTACTATCTTCTCCGATGAGACGCCAGTTCATCGAGAAAGTAGTTATGCTTCAATGGTCGTGTGCCAAAAAAAATAACATACCTTCACGATCGCAAACTTCACGCTCCACATGAAGAGAGTTCACATTCTCTATTGAATGGAGACTCAGCATCCATGAAGAGTGCGAGTTTGGCGAGATGAACGGTCAGTTCTTCCCGTCACGGAGAGTTCCTGCCATATCCGTAATGACAGAAGACCCTAACGTGAAAAGAACAACTGCTGCGATTCTCTCCGTCACGATGCGCTCCTACCATATCCATAATGGTAGGAAACTCATTCGTGAAAAAGACAACGCCTCGTTCATCGGTGAGACCGGAGCGAACCCGTATGGCTCTGATACCAATGTAAGAACTCACGCGCGTGGATGGAGGATCGAAAGAGAACTTACGTTAGCGTTGACGTGCGTTTATTTTTCATATATTTGCGCACATTTTCTCCCGTGTTTTTCCATTATTTACCGTCGTCTTGTATTCGTTTTCTCGTGTTTTCTCGTTTTCTTTCACTTTTCCGTGTTTTTGTTATTTTGCAGGAATTTCTAGCATTTGGGATATAAAACGATGATATCATGAGTCCCCGGAGCAACGGGATGGGTCACGCGTGATCCAGGGGGTCAAACGACCAAGATTGCCACTTTTCAGCCCCCACCCGATCGGTTGGACACAGCCAACCGATCGGGTGATACACGCGTGTCCGACCCGGACTAAAGCTGGAGCGAGGAGCAAAGTCAACCGACCGGTTCGCCGACCGGTTCATCCCAACAGAGTTCTCGGGAGAATGGAGCTGAATTCCAACCGATCGGGTGACCTTCACCCGATCGGTTCATCTGTAGCCGATTCCTCCGAAGGATGACCCGATCACACCACCCGCTCTCCTCTGCGCCCGGTTAATGCTCCCGAAGGCGACGGCCGAAGCAACAAGCCGCTCACCCCGATCGGTTGACATTTCAACCGATCGGGTGGCCTTTTCGGCCCCTTTCGTGCACCGCTGCTCATTCATTGAATATCTTCTATCATTCTAGAAGGATTTTGGGTGATCTCTTATTTTTCTAGCATCGGCATCGTCGTTAGCTTTCCAACGATAGGTCGCATGCCCAAATCCGATTTTTCTAGATTTTTCTGGAATTTTCTGAGCGCAGCTATGTGCTGAAATTGGAAGCAGTCTGGAATTTCATTTCACCCGATCAGGTGAGTTTCCACCCGACCGGGTGAGATCAATTTCTACCGTTTTGAGTCTCTGTTTCTGTCCACTCGATCGGGTGAACTTCCACCCGATCGGGTGGGCCTGTTTTGACAGTTTTGGACCCGAACCGGTTGGGTTTTGAGGGGGCTTATAAAAGGGAAGTTGGAGCACGACTTTGGGGAGTTCTTCCTCAGTTTTTCTAGGGCTTTTTGCCCCTTTCTCTTGTGAGTTTAGATTAGGTTAGATTAGGTTTTCTATTGTAATAATTCTTGTATTGGATTGAAGATTCAAACTCAAGATAAATATTTTCCTCTCTCATTTTCTATTGTATTGTGTTATTTTCTTTGTTGCTTGATGTTGAATGTTTGTTTGTCATTATTATTGCTTTCTATCATGTTCTTCACCATTGAGTAGTGTTTGATGAACCCTAATACGGGTTAGGGTAGGATTGATGCTTGGAAATTTACATTTGGCTTGGTTGCATGGCATGTGTTCGATGAAATGTGTCAATGGGGATTTCTAGCAATCTGAGTCCAATTCGTATGGTAACACACTAGTTGTGTTGGGGGTTGGGGTCCGATGCTTGTCCAGTCAAGATCCGCTTCGTGCAGGATTTTCAAGAACCCTTAGGGCACAAAAACTCTAGTTCAGTCCTAAGTCAGACGGAACATAGACAGAAATGCAACGGAAAAATTTTATGTTAATCTAATTAACATGCAACCCTAAGGAACCAGACCCTATTATCCAGGATCTCTGCCAACTTGGGGTGCATCTGACCACCCCAAGAGGGATCTAACTACTGCGAATAATTAAATGAAAAACTCAAACACATACCCGGAATCTCAGCCCTGGGGCAGGCGAGATGTTCCGCGCCGTCTTCCGAGCTGCTCCCGTCCCACGCCGAGCCGCTCCTTGAACCGCTCCCCGAACTGCTCCTCGAACCGCTCCGCATCCCGAGGCGATCAATCCCATGTCACCGAGCCAACCACGCGCCGAAGAAAGTTTCACGCGAGTGAAACCTCCGCCTAGATTTCGGATCTGAATCCGAACTCCTTTGCGGCTTTGCTAGAGCCCTCAGGAGCAAGGCAGAAATTTATAGGGAGAGGAGAAATATTAATTTAGCTTATATCCGAGCGTGCTCCAACATTTACGAGAGCCGCTCAGATCTAGAGCTTGGGACGAGTTTTGAGGAGGAGAGCAGACCCCTATTTATATAGGCGGCTGACTACTCCCCTTTCTCAAAATCCGATGTGGGACTATTAATTTAAGTTAACCAAAATCAAGTTAGTTTGCACTTCACAAAGTGCAAACTTCCGTGAATTTTAACTCAATCACCGTTGAGCTTCATGATTGATACAACCTATCAATTCGAAGGGTGTTGAACGGTGAACGCGTAGGAAAAAACGGCTCGTCAATCCGAGTCCGTTTGACCCTTCAAACAATTGTCCAAAGTTAGCCAAAAGTCATGCTTCTCTTAGAAACGTAGCCGTCAAGAAAATCCCAGGTTTCAAAAAACCCTAACCAGAAAATTCGGGCTTGGTGGGCCTCCATTTTCGCTGGTTTCAGCCCAATAGTTTGGGCTGACTTGTTTTGGCTATAACTTGTGCATTTGGACTCCGTTTTTTACGCGGTTTGAACCTGCGTTTAGAGCGGGACGATCCCGTCATCTAGGTAACCTTTTCAACGCATTTATTTAATTAAATATAGTCTTAAACAATTTAATACACATTTAATCTCTTTTGCATCAAATGCAAAATAGTCCATATCCAAGCTTAAATTATCATTTGCATCAAATACAAATGATCCGAGAGCATATTCCTCTACATCTCCCACTTGCACTCAGGATCATTTATCCCGAATGCAGGAGATGATTGCAAACATCTTTTGCAATATTTTATCCCTTGCATTAAATGCAAATTATTCTCCCTAACTAATTTCTACCTATTACTAGACGAAGATCGCACTCTGTGTGAGACCCTACAGCCTGACCCTTACAACAGGTTGGGCTCGAAGCCCTATACGGCAGTGACCACGAGCAGTGGTTGTCGTCCCTGCTTCAGAAATCATCATTATGTGGTTGACTCATTAACATGAGTTTTGTCGGGACCACCCTGACTGTTTCCGTGATGAATTCCGCAGTTATAGTCTCTTCGTCTAAACTATGTCGTGTAAATCAAGTCTAGGGTACGGTCAAACTGTCAACCCCAATAACTTGACTCCAGTTAGTTTCTATCGATCTTTTAGTCAAAAATGTTGGACTTCTTCCAACATACTCTAGCCAGAGTTTTTACTAAAGACCGAACTAACCCTACGACACTAACTCTCATTGACCGGGAGAGACGAATCCTCTCTTGGTCATTACTCTCCTCATACGCTTCAAGTGCCACCCAATCAAAGACCTTCCGACATGCCTTGCCTCGAAGCTAGGTCATTTGATCTAAGTGGCACCGTTCACGCACAGGTTCGTCAAAATGACCTCAAGTCAAAAGACCAACTAGCTTATCATCACTAAGAGTTATTATTGACAGATTGGTCAATGTAACCATATGATAACTCTTGTAGATCGTTCAGTGAACTCATTCTCTAATGAGCACCTGTGTCTCGTCTCCGACTTCGCCAAGTCAAGCGATCATGAGATCACCACCACCGCTGAATGGTGAAGACTAAGACACAATGGTCTATCCGATGTTTCGATATCCTTGTCTCGAAACATCTACGACCACGAACCCTTTTAGACTTATGCTACAGACGGTCAAACATTTCTCCATGATCGAGATACTCATCTCGATACCTGTTTGACCTTGCATAAAATCTCAGGACTTTACCTAAGTTAATATCTAATGTTAACTACATTATAACATAACTTAGATAAATTATTACCAAACAGCTTACTGTTATTTCGAACAAGATGTTTGTGCTATTCACACACAGAGATAGATTGCCTCGAAGGTATCTTCTCTCAACATCTCCCACTTGCACTCAGGCCCATTTATCTCGGTATCTAATACCGTTTTTACACATAAGTTTTCCCGACTTCATGTGGTAGAGCCTTCGTGAGTGGATCTGCTAAAACCGTCTACACTATAGACTTAAGGGGTTTCTATGTTCATGTTAGACCAACCATTTGAATCTCATTCAAATAATTCATTTGGTCTTTCGGAATCCATAATAATTTTATTTCCTTGGATCTCATCCAGTTCATCGTACCTTACGATAATCAAATTTGTTACTGGTCATTTCAAATGGCTCATATTTATTTTTGATAAAGTATCAAACTCTTTTGATCACTTTGTCAAAAAAATATGTTCCATCCCTTTGATGCCTCGCATGTAATTTATACGCTCCCACTGACCTTGAAAACCTTCTGGTTAATTCATATAAGTTGGTCCGTCTAAATCATATTTAGAAAAACGAACTTATAAGTGAATGTCCCAATTTTCATGGTCAACTTTGAACGTTTTACATCGAACTTGGTCCGAGTAGATCTGTGCACATCTGCTGGCGAGACAGTTTCAACATAATCCGTTTTATAGGAATTAGGATGAAAACCGTTCTCGACTAACATGATTGCACTTCACTATTTTCCTTTCTGCACAAATCTTTCAACTTAAAGATTTACTTGTAGAAAGTGGGGAAACCTTTTCCTTGGGCACGTAAGCTAAATTCCAAAATTTATTTACGCACACGGACCTATTCTGATTGCATCAAATTTTTAAATCGGAGTTACTATTCCGAATTTTCATCCTAGAAGTTGGCTAAGTCATCATCAATTATGATGTCTAACTCGACTCTTCGTCTTACGAGATTCGAGTAATTATACAACTTCTTAATGATTGATTTTATGAATATCTTATTGATAATTTCCTCACAGAACATTATCAAAACCTAGGCATTACTATCTGGGACTTAACCCAGAAGGAGGACTCAACTCAGTGTCACTTGTTATGGATCGCACCAAGTCTAACTTAGTGTGATTCATACCTTTAACAAACCGATGTGTTAACAGACTTGACCTGAGAGAAAATCACATTTTCTATTAATTACGCAAGATTTAATGTAGCTAAGTATTTGACCATTTGATCTAATCGAATCACTTTAAATACTTTAGTCATTTCGTTCTTTATTTTATCAGACTAGTGTTTCATCAAGAACACGTGTCTTATTAAAATATACGAATAACTTATTTTGGTTAATCTAGACTCGGGTACATCAGTATGTACCAGACTGAGTTCGACAACTCATTCTCCCACTGTCTTACAGATGGGTTTCGGCCATTTTATCTAAGAGGATAAGACTCACAAGTGTCCGTAGACTTCATAATACGAGAGGTCAGACCCCTCTTTATGTGACTTGTGAAGCTTAGTCTCTCGATACGGCCTAGTCTATCTTGCCATATAAGTTTGCTACTATCTTGTGTATTTATATATATTAACATTTAATACATATATTATCATTATACAATTTACTCATTGCTTCAAAAGCAATGTGCCGACATTCGTCAAAATGTGTTAAACTTCTGTATAACAATAATCATGAAATCGTGACCTCAGAGTATGTCACATTTTTATTTCCTCCTACTTATGCCTTTACTAATGATAAATTAAACTATTTAACTCGATTGACTTTCTGGTGTGCCTTCTTCCTTTTCTAAATCACATTTAGATATTTAAATGGCCCAACATAAATGAATAGCTATGCAAGCGACTCATGTATCCAAACGCTTGAGAGTTGCAATCTTGAGTGTAGCTCAAGAAGTTGCTTGTCTCAAGATCCGGTTGGGATACATAGTCTTGCACCACTCCTGCACTCGTATTCGACTCAAACGGTTTGATCGAATTCTCGAACTTTGCGGATCAGAATTGTTTGTCCATACAACCTTGAGGGTAGCTCGACAAGTTGTAGGGAGAAACATACTTCGAATATCCTATATGTTCAAGCTGCCTCATATAGAGACGAGTGACATATTGCATGAATTTATTTGTTGGACCCAGAACTTAATGAAATCATATTTCTTAAGTCTGTTCTTTAGAAGGTCATTTTAATGTCAACGAGAGTATAGTTTAATCTTATCAATTAGAATTTAACTTGATATTCAATTAATCAACCTATTTGACCAATTAACTAATTCCATTATATTTTGATTCCTTCGGTAAACATAGTCTTGCCCTAGTTTAGCATATGTTCAATATTAAATATAGGTAGAATGGGTATAATCTATCTATATCCTCCCACTATTTTTACGATCGTTTCAAAGCTTAATAACGAACGATTTAATCAAATTAAAATATTTAAAATTTAGTGAAAGAGGGATCCAATCATCCTGAACCTCACAACCTTGAGGAGACTCAACAAGTTGATTGGTTCCATGATTGGTAGACTAACTCTTAGTCAATCACATCACATGTGACTCCCTATCATTTTTTTACCCACAGTCACTTATGATCTTGAGGAGACTCAACAAATCATAATGACTGGTCTAGTCAGACCCTTGATTTCGTGTCCAGATTTGACTTAGATTGATGCTCGAGGAGACCCGACGTATCGATTTGGGTCAAGTCTAGACTACATCACATGTATGTTGGAGTTTGTTCCTTAAAGATAAACAAGTCATAGCTTGAGGAGACTCAACAACTATAATTGTCTTCTTTGAGTTACCAAGCTCCAAAATCAAGGAGGGATACGAATTAATCTTTAATAAGATTTATAACGCATTAACTAGATATAGTCCAGGGTGTCATACAATCATGATTCGCGACATTGCGGTCCAGCGGAACACAGCCAGGGAATTGACTAAGCCAGGATCACTACCCCTTAGACTAGTAAGGGTTGATCCAGAACTCTTAGCCAAGCACATTGACTGGATCATGGTCCATTGAATGAAGCTTGTCATTTTTGTATGTGTGCCATAGACTAAACAGCTTTTATTAACAACTAATTAATCCTATCAACTAGTTGCATCCTTAAATTCAAAATTTTAGGATTTGTTTAATAACTTTTATTAAGTCCTTATCAACTATAAGGTTCACGTGCTATCCTAATCGTTATTAGGATTTTAATAAATTATTAACCAACGCTAAAAACGAAGTCCTTTAATGATTTAATAATAACAATTAAAAAAATTCATTAAAAGGACTACCCTAATCAGGAATTAGGTCTTGAAGTATTGTTAATGTTTTATTAAAACATAGCATGTCATTAAAATTCAATTAATAAATTTTAATCATTACTTAATGGCTAACCTAAAGGGTTGTCTTGTGTTATCAAATAAGGGACAAGAAGACATATCCATTAAAAATTTACACTAATTTTATCGCATAAAAAGTGTACAACTATTTAACAATTAAATAGACTAAAGTTTATCGCATAAACAATTTTAGCATGCATACTTAAATTTAACATTTAAATTTAAAAATACGATTTTTAAAACATTTTATTTTATCTCATAAAGTAAAAGCTTGTTTAAAAAATCATAACATTTGCATGCTACTTTAAAATATTTATCGCATAAAAATTTTAAACTTTTAAAATCAGTTTTTAAAAATATCTTATAAATTTAAAACATCATTTAAAAAATTCCTTGTTTAAAATTTATCACATAAAATTTTAAACAACATTTTAAACTTATCGCATAAAGTTTTAAAGCTTTAAAACAATTTTAAAATTTATCACATAAATTTAAAAAATTCCATTTTAAAACTTTCATGTTTAAAATTTATCAAATAAAATTTTAAACAAAAAAAAATTTAAATTTATCGCATAAATTTAAAGAAAACATTTTTCTGTAAAAGCATTCAAATAATAAATTCGCAGTCCTAGATCAGCATACAGAGATGGCTCTGATACCAATGCAGGATTTTCAGGGACCCTTAGGGCACAAAAACTCTAGTTCAGTCCTAAGTTGGACGGAACATAAACAGAAATGCAACGGAAAAATTTTATGTTAATCTAATTAACATGCAACCCTAAGGAACCAGACCCTATTAGCCAGGATCTCTGCCAACTTGGGGTGGATCTGACCACCCCAAGAGGGATCTAACTACTGCGAATAATTAAATGAAAAACTTAAACACATACCCGGAATCTCAGCCCTGGGGCAGGCGAGATGTTCCGCACCGTCTTCCGAGCTGCTCCCGTCCCACGCCGAGCCGCTCCTTGAACCGCTCCCCGAACTGCTCCTCGAACCGCTCCGCATCCCGAGGCGATCAATCTCATGTCGCCGAGCCAACCACGCGCCGAAGAAAGTTTCACGCGAGTGAAACCTCCGCCTAGATTTCGGATCTGAATCCGAACTCCTTTGCGGCTTTGCTAGAGCCCTCAGGAGCAAGGCAGAAATTTATAGGGAGAGGAGAAATATTAATTTAGCTTATATCCGAGCGTGCTCCAACATTTACGAGAGCCGCTCAGATCTAGAGCTTGGGACGAGTTTTGAGGAGGAGAGCAGACCCCTATTTATATAGGCGGCTGACTACTCCCCTTTCTCAAAATCCGATGTGGGACTATTAATTTGAGTTAACCAAAATCAAGTTAGTTTGCACTTCTCAAAGTGCAAACTTCCGTGAATTTTAACTCAATCACCGTTGAGCTTCATGATTGATACAACCTATCAATTCGAAGGGTGTTCAACGGTGAACGCGTAGGAAAAAACGGCTCGTCAATCCGAGTCTGTTTGACCCTTCAAACAATTGTCCAAAGTTAGCCAAAAGTCATGCTTCTCTTAGAAACGTAGCCGTCAAGAAAATCCCAGGTTTCAAAAAACCCTAACCAGAAAATTCGGGCTTGGTGGGCCTCCATTTTCGCTGGTTTCAGCCCAACAGTTTGGGCTGACTTGTTTTGGCTATAACTTGTGCATTTAGACTCCGTTTTTTACGCGGTTTGAACCTACGTTTAGAGCGGGACGATCCCGTCATCTAGGTAACCTTTTCAACGCATTTATTTAATTAAATATAGTCTTAAACAATTTAATACACATTTAATCTCTTTTGCATCAAATGCAAAATAGTCCATATCTAAGCTTAAATTATCATTTGCATCAAATACAAATGATCCGAGAGCATATTCCTCTACACTTCGATGTATTGCTAGAAATCACATTCGACCTATTTGGCCATTAGGGTTATGCGGGGGTGTTTCATTGTCATTGGCGGGAGAAAGACCGCCTTTGACCGTCGGGCCAAGGGGGAATAAACTTGGTGGTTGACTCCCTAGCCATAGCTCACGCCCCTAGTGTAGACATCGAGTCCTCGCGCATGGGAACGGCTTGGACAAAGTGTTGGGAGTTATCATTGTGGCCTTAATGCTCCCGGTTGCGAAAGGTGTTAATGGACATGGGAATGCCCACCGTCCGGAACCGGGTAGGCCTAGCGTGCTTGGCACCGACCGGAATATCGGGCCATGGACGCTAGGTACCACCTTTTGGGGCAATGTCTCACCTTGGGTCAAGTCAAATGCCAAGTGTCATGAGTGCTCTAGCCCGTGTTAACGGGGATTCATTTCGTGTCTTTTTTATTTCTTCTCTCTATTTCTACACTTCCACCCATATCATCCGCGTAGTTAGCACACAACCTAGGCGAGGCTAGTAGCCATTCAAGCCATCCACCTCCCTGAGTTCGATAAACCCGCACCCTACACTAACCGTGCACTTGCGGTAAAACGACACCGCGCCCATACCGTAAACGGGGCGCCGGTCAAGTTTTTGGCGCCGTTGCCGGGGAGGCGTTCAGTTTGATATTAGCTTAGCTTGGGTTCGTTAGACTACGCATAAAAACACAAAAAAATTCTTTTTCTTTTTTTTAAAAAAAAATATTCAATAACGAAGAAAGTTTTCCCCCCACTATTATATTATCTTTTTGTTATTCTCTTGTACTATTGACGCTCCTCTCTAGTTTTCTTATTTTTGTTGTCCAGGTATCTTTGGTGTAACCAGGTGGAGATCAAATTTCGATGCTCAGATGGGA